>JZKD02S2390150.1:318372-336145 GCA_000966675.3 Picea glauca | reverse complement strand
CTTCTTAAATTGCATATATTAAATATCTCTAATAGCTACAACTCTCAGAATTCCTTGAATCTTTCCTTGTTTCCCTTCCTCATCAAGACATGTGATTGTCTTGTTGTAACATTCTAGAAAAACATGGTGTTTTTCCAACCAATCCTTTCCAATTAGACAATCATACGAATCCAATGGTATTATGTTTACATCCACCTTTGTGTTTATTCCATTCATGTCTATCGAACAATCTTTAACCAACTCATTGATCTTTCTATTAGCTCATGTGGCTAACTGAACTAACCAATATTTCTTATGCTTACTTCTTTGCAGGTGAAATCTTTCAACAATGTTAGAATTTATGTAACTATGGCTAGATACATAATCAATACAAATTGTTATGGTTTGGTTATCAATCTTTCCTTCCACTTCAATCATGGGGGATTGATATTCTATGTGTTTATTGTCCAAGGTTGCATAAATCCTTAGCATGTTCCTACCCATGTCTTCTACTACTTCCACCTCTGGAATGTTGTAGACAATCCTCATTCTTTCTCCATTGTGGGGGCAGTCCCTATATAAGTGATTTACCTCACATCCCCAACATTGAACATGTTGTTTCCTTGGCCTTTTACAAAATGAATCTACAGTCTTGTGCTCATTTTGGGCTACTTTACCTTGCTGATTTGTTTGGGAATTATTTATGAAAAATGGTGGATTAAAACCTTTTTTCCTTTGATCCTTTATCCCCTTCATCTTGTCGTTCCAAGTTTTTTGGAAAACTTTCCTTCCTTTTCTTTTCTCATAAATATGCCTTTCTCTCCTTATGGTTTCTTCCAAGGTTTTTGGGTTGTCATATTGAATCTTGTCACTGTAGGAGGGTAAACCAATTAGAAACATTTGGATTTTGACTTTCTCATCCTTGATGAAGTCAACATACTTCAACAATTCAAAGAACCTCTTCTCATATTCCTCCATTTTCATGGTTCCAAATTGAGTTCAAAGAAATCTTTCATCTTCCTTTCATAGTAATGCTCAGACAAATATTTCTCTTAGAAATATCCTCTGAATTGTTTCCACGAGATCCTCTTCTCATCGAGGTTCTTGACTTGCTTAAGATGATCCCACCTCATGGTTTTATTTCCTTGCAAGTGGTGGGTAGAAATTCTAGATTCTACCCAGGAGGGGTAACCATGCAGCTAGAAATATTTCTTCATTTCCAATAGCCAGGCCTCTACCTCTTCTCCTTTCTTGTGATCGCCATTGAAATTTGGTGGCTAAATTTTCTTGAGTTCACCTTGCAAGATGTATTCCTGAGGCATTCTCCTTTGCTTCCAATGGGATTCTCCCTAGTCCTAATATTGCATGAGTCCTTCTAGTGGACTGCTTTGGAGAATGATAGTGCCTACTCATGATTCTTGACTACCTATCATTTCCATGATCATCTCTTTTTCTATGGAATCTTGATGCTGACACTTCTCTAGAACTATCTTCTTTATTGGTGCCATAGTCCTTGTTGACTTGTTTATTCAACATGTTCAATATCTTAAGTATCTCTTCCTGAGGCTTCATGATTCTTTCATTATCATCCATGTAGCTCTACACTTGCATATGCATGCTTCTCATAGTTACAGAATCTTGTCTGTCTCTTCTCCCATTTGACTTTGTATTAGCATTACCCTTTATGACATGCAGAACTGTGATCTTTTCATCATGGATTTAATATCCCTGAGCATATTCCAGAACTCGAGGCCTCATATAAGAACTAAAATTTCTTTTTGTACCTCTAATTCTTCAAGAAATGTGCATGTAATATTTAATGTTAGAAACATGCATAGCATAAAACATTCCTTCCATTATAATACATGTTATTTATTAATAAATTTATGGATCAAATAATGCACCAAATACAAATTTGATTCCTTAGATGCATTCCTCTCTAAAAAAGATTTCTAAGGAATGTACTCATGCCTCAATATGAGTAATGAGTGAAAAGTTACAACATTTATATGATGCAATTTCGATTCTTTTACTGCTACATAAATCTATTTATTAATTTATAAGATTTTTCATTACCTAATTCAAGATTATTGGTATATGTGTGTGTGTGTGTGTGTGTGTGTGTGTCTTCTACCCCTCAATACCTTTCCAATTAATATTTGTTTTCTCAAATCTGAGCTCCGAGCTGAAAGTTATGGTCCGGAGAATTCAAGTTATTTTACCCAATTTATCCCAGCATGTTATAGGTGCCTTATTTATCTTCCTGTGAATTTCCAAGTACCCATAACCAAAATATGACTTCACTTCTGGATTTTATGGGTCATAATATTTCCTTGGACTACTCATGTTCCCAAAGCGTACTTCTGAGCATGGAGTTATGCCCTATCGAAATAAAACTAGTGCCAAAATTTTATCTTCACTGTTTTTTATCCGTGATCTTTTCGTCAATGCAAATTATTAAAGAAATGTATTAAATGAGCATTAATTTAAGTGCACCATAAAGAAGGAATAACTCAATAATCAAGAGACATATGCATCAGATCTAAAAACAAAAAACTTGATAACAGAGTTCGTCCCTAGTGGACTACATCTCCAGGCCCTGCTCTCAAATGGGTAGGCCTTTTCATTAACTCTGCAAAATAATTTGGCAAAATAAATAAGTATACCTCATTCTTGAGTTAAGCTGTAGAATATTTTCTCAGATAAGAAAACAAACAACACCTCAAAATTCGTGGCATCAAATTACCCAAAAACAATTGTCTCCAAGCCTAGATCTGAGTCTGTCACTTTCATTCCCTTGAGAAAATTCGTCTTGGTTTTTGTGCCTACATATGAAATTAATTCATGGGAAAATTCTTTGATTTCCATGCCACCTATACGTTCACGCACCCCTTGGTATGACCCTCGAACTCTGGAAAAAATTAGTTCTTAAGTAATAAAGGCGAGCGGATATACCAACATAGATGTTAGGCTAGTTGGTTGGCAGAGATATATTAAGGAATACTTGTTGTGGGAGGTCTTGGGGTAAAACCCGTGTGCCGCCATTTTACCCCTCCATAGAAACTTATCACCGAATATGGCAGATTGTTGTGATATGTTGCTAGCTTTGGAGAATAGTTGGGATATGTCACTAACTTTAGCGTACTGTTGAGATATGCCACCATTTGTTTTGTGGAACTACTCCAAGTTTGGCAGACTGGGGTTGCCGCCAGCCAACCCTTTACTCCTTTTAAAATTTGGTTGTGGGCGTCCTTGGGCATTTTCCCACTGGCATGTGGCAGCGCATGACTAGGCCACATGGAAGCCTTTCATTGGCCCAAGTCACCTCATTGCATGGACAACCACCTCACTTCTTCCATGTCATCCTACCACATCAACCTGCCACATCACTTGTTGGGTGGTTGTACAGTCTGCCACGTGGTTGTATGGACTTCCACGTGGCACCTTCCCATTGGTCCACAGACTTGACCAAAAAATTCCAAAAATGAGTGACATGTGGCAGCCTCTGGTGCTACCACACCACCATGCTGAAGTCAACATGACCCTTGTTTCCATCTGCGTGTTTCACATACACTGTACGAATGATGACATCAACAGTACAGATTCTAACTCATCCATGCTAACTGGGCTAGGTGTTGATACTGAGAGGAGGGTGAATCAGTATCAAGTACAATTTTAAAAAACTTTTCCAACTTATACTTAAACCATTCAATTATATCCAATGAGAAATGAACAATAGTATAAGAGTTANCTTCTTAAATTGCATATATTAAATATCTCTAATAGCTACAACTCTCAGAATTCCTTGAATCTTTCCTTGTTTCCCTTCCTCATCAAGACATGTGATTGTCTTGTTGTAACATTCTAGAAAAACATGGTGTTTTTCCAACCAATCCTTTCCAATTAGACAATCATACGAATCCAATGGTATTATGTTTACATCCACCTTTGTGTTTATTCCATTCATGTCTATCGAACAATCTTTAACCAACTCATTGATCTTTCTATTAGCTCATGTGGCTAACTGAACTAACCAATATTTCTTATGCTTACTTCTTTGCAGGTGAAATCTTTCAACAATGTTAGAATTTATGTAACTATGGCTAGATACATAATCAATACAAATTGTTATGGTTTGGTTATCAATCTTTCCTTCCACTTCAATCATGGGGGATTGATATTCTATGTGTTTATTGTCCAAGGTTGCATAAATCCTTAGCATGTTCCTACCCATGTCTTCTACTACTTCCACCTCTGGAATGTTGTAGACAATCCTCATTCTTTCTCCATTGTGGGGGCAGTCCCTATATAAGTGATTTACCTCACATCCCCAACATTGAACATGTTGTTTCCTTGGCCTTTTACAAAATGAATCTACAGTCTTGTGCTCATTTTGGGCTACTTTACCTTGCTGATTTGTTTGGGAATTATTTATGAAAAATGGTGGATTAAAACCTTTTTTCCTTTGATCCTTTATCCCCTTCATCTTGTCGTTCCAAGTTTTTTGGAAAACTTTCCTTCCTTTTCTTTTCTCATAAATATGCCTTTCTCTCCTTATGGTTTCTTCCAAGGTTTTTGGGTTGTCATATTGAATCTTGTCACTGTAGGAGGGTAAACCAATTAGAAACATTTGGATTTTGACTTTCTCATCCTTGATGAAGTCAACATACTTCAACAATTCAAAGAACCTCTTCTCATATTCCTCCATTTTCATGGTTCCAAATTGAGTTCAAAGAAATCTTTCATCTTCCTTTCATAGTAATGCTCAGACAAATATTTCTCTTAGAAATATCCTCTGAATTGTTTCCACGAGATCCTCTTCTCATCGAGGTTCTTGACTTGCTTAAGATGATCCCACCTCATGGTTTTATTTCCTTGCAAGTGGTGGGTAGAAATTCTAGATTCTACCCAGGAGGGGTAACCATGCAGCTAGAAATATTTCTTCATTTCCAATAGCCAGGCCTCTACCTCTTCTCCTTTCTTGTGATCGCCATTGAAATTTGGTGGCTAAATTTTCTTGAGTTCACCTTGCAAGATGTATTCCTGAGGCATTCTCCTTTGCTTCCAATGGGATTCTCCCTAGTCCTAATATTGCATGAGTCCTTCTAGTGGACTGCTTTGGAGAATGATAGTGCCTACTCATGATTCTTGACTACCTATCATTTCCATGATCATCTCTTTTTCTATGGAATCTTGATGCTGACACTTCTCTAGAACTATCTTCTTTATTGGTGCCATAGTCCTTGTTGACTTGTTTATTCAACATGTTCAATATCTTAAGTATCTCTTCCTGAGGCTTCATGATTCTTTCATTATCATCCATGTAGCTCTACACTTGCATATGCATGCTTCTCATAGTTACAGAATCTTGTCTGTCTCTTCTCCCATTTGACTTTGTATTAGCATTACCCTTTATGACATGCAGAACTGTGATCTTTTCATCATGGATTTAATATCCCTGAGCATATTCCAGAACTCGAGGCCTCATATAAGAACTAAAATTTCTTTTTGTACCTCTAATTCTTCAAGAAATGTGCATGTAATATTTAATGTTAGAAACATGCATAGCATAAAACATTCCTTCCATTATAATACATGTTATTTATTAATAAATTTATGGATCAAATAATGCACCAAATACAAATTTGATTCCTTAGATGCATTCCTCTCTAAAAAAGATTTCTAAGGAATGTACTCATGCCTCAATATGAGTAATGAGTGAAAAGTTACAACATTTATATGATGCAATTTCGATTCTTTTACTGCTACATAAATCTATTTATTAATTTATAAGATTTTTCATTACCTAATTCAAGATTATTGGTATATGTGTGTGTGTGTGTGTGTGTGTGTGTGTCTTCTACCCCTCAATACCTTTCCAATTAATATTTGTTTTCTCAAATCTGAGCTCCGAGCTGAAAGTTATGGTCCGGAGAATTCAAGTTATTTTACCCAATTTATCCCAGCATGTTATAGGTGCCTTATTTATCTTCCTGTGAATTTCCAAGTACCCATAACCAAAATATGACTTCACTTCTGGATTTTATGGGTCATAATATTTCCTTGGACTACTCATGTTCCCAAAGCGTACTTCTGAGCATGGAGTTATGCCCTATCGAAATAAAACTAGTGCCAAAATTTTATCTTCACTGTTTTTTATCCGTGATCTTTTCGTCAATGCAAATTATTAAAGAAATGTATTAAATGAGCATTAATTTAAGTGCACCATAAAGAAGGAATAACTCAATAATCAAGAGACATATGCATCAGATCTAAAAACAAAAAACTTGATAACAGAGTTCGTCCCTAGTGGACTACATCTCCAGGCCCTGCTCTCAAATGGGTAGGCCTTTTCATTAACTCTGCAAAATAATTTGGCAAAATAAATAAGTATACCTCATTCTTGAGTTAAGCTGTAGAATATTTTCTCAGATAAGAAAACAAACAACACCTCAAAATTCGTGGCATCAAATTACCCAAAAACAATTGTCTCCGGGCCTAGATCTGAGTCTGTCACTTTCATTCCCTTAAGAAAATTTGTCTCGGTTTTTGTGCCTACATATGCAATTAATTCATGGGAAAATTCTTTGATTTCCATGCCACCTATACGTTCACGCACCCCTTGGTATGACCCTCGAACTCTGGAAAAAATTAGTTCTTAAGTAATAAAGGCGAGTGGATATACCAACATAGTTGTTAGGCTAGTTGGTTGGCAGAGATATATTAAGGAATACTTGTTGCGAGAGGTCTTGGGGTAAAAACCGTGGGCCGCCATTTTACCCCTCCATAGAAACTTATCACAGAATATGGCAGATTGTTGTGATATGTTGCTAGCTTTGGAGAATAGTTGGGATATGTCACTAACTTTAGCGGACTGTTGAGATATGCCACCATTTTTTTTGTGGAACTACTCCAAGTTTGGCAGACTGGGGTTGGCGCCAGCCAACCCTTTACTCCTTTTAAAATTTGGTTGTGGGCGTCCTTGGGCATTTTCCCACTGGCACGTGGCAGCACAGGACTAGGCCACATGGAAGCCTTTCATTGGCCCAAGTCACTTCATTTCATGGACAACCACCTCACCTCTTCCATGTCATCCTACCACGTCAACCTACCACATCACTTGTTGGGTGGTTGTACAGTCTGCCACGTGGTTGTATGGACTTCCACGTGGCACCTTCTCATTGGTCCACAGACTTGACCAAAAAATTTCATAAATGAGTGACATGTGGCAGCCTCTGGTGCTACCACACCACCATGATGAAGTCAACATGACCCTTGTTTCCATCTGCGTGTTTCACATACACTGTACGAATGATGACATCAACAGTACAGATTTTAACTCATCCCTGCTAACTGGGCTAGGTGTTGATACTGAGAGGGGGGTGAATCAGTATCAAGTACAATTTTAAAAAACTTTTCCAACTTATACTTAAACCATTCAATTGTATCCAATGATAAATGAACAATAGTATAAGAGTTACACCAATACACCACAATACACCATGCACAATATATATGAGAAATAATCAATAGTTTTTGTTCAATGGAAGTAATGACTTCCAAAGGTAGCTACAGCTTCCAAAATGTAAAGGGAGGGATAAACCTCCAAGAGGAATATACAATCCTCCAATATAAAGAGAGATCTGAACTCTCTATCCTTTCCCCTTCCTTCCACCCAATAATATATGAGAGATAATAAAACTTTATTCAATTCTGGTCTGTTCAGAATACCCGACTTGTACAGCATGCCTCGCGCTCAATATTTAACATCTGATTCTAAAACTCCCACACAAGAAACTATAGTCCGTAATATTTGCAATGGAAGTTGTCCCACTGCATTTGGAGTCTGTATGAAAAAGTTATGATTGTTTTACCCGGAACACCTGTTTTTTGACTAGTTTCAGGACTGGTCACAAACCCNAAATAACTTCATCAATCTTGTGGTCCAAAACCCATGACTAGGGTTGACATCAATGACAACAACCAATCTTCCAACACTAGGTTGACCAAAAATTTAACCATGAATATCTTTGGATCCCTAACTTCATTTGACAAGCCGTTTATGTCGTTGGATAACTTGGGATGCCCTCATCGCGATGATGCCAATTTCAATGAGTTTTGAGTAATTTGAATGTTTTCCCTTTCTATGTTTGTTGAGGCCATTTTGATCTTCTCAGGTTGCTTTTGTGAATTATGATTTATCCTTAGTATTCTTTGGATCCTTTTTGGATCACACCTTCCCACTCAGAGGCTTTTGGACCACTAAAATCTTTCATGAATCAACAGATAAGTGAGGGAAGAGTTCCCTCACCTTGTCCTTCTCAATCCACTTTGCCTTTCCTGGATGTGTGCCCCTTAATCCCACTCAAAGATAATCAACATCACCCTTGCATGAATTCCTCATCCTTCTGTCGAGGATGATATCTTCCTTCAAATCATTCAAGTAATCAGGACTAAACTCATCAACTAAATGTATTGAAACTTTCTCACCGTGATCCATGATCATGGGAGGCTAAATTTTTTTCAAGTTTTCTACATTTACAACTGAGTAAATATGAATATAAGGTGGAATATCTAGATGAAAATCATTGGTACTTCTTTTCTCCAAAATAGTGAAGGGTCCATATCGAATGGGCTTGATATTTTCACCTTCACCCTCCAATATTTCCTCATTGATGTGAAGCCATACATGGAGATACTTTCCCATTGATGGGATGGAATAGGAAGTGGTGAGTATAGCCCCAATTTTCTATTAGTGGGCTTACAAGTAGAACACATCACACACCCCTTAACATATTTAGTTACAATTTCTTTCATTTGAGGCTAGTAAAAAAATATCTCCGAATGAGCCATATTTTTTCCTACCCCAAAATTTTGAGACACAAGAGAAGTGTGAACTTCTAGTATTACATGGGCTCATTCACTTGTAGGAATACATAATGTTCCAAGATGGTAGAGTAGTTTTCCCTGTAGAACATACTTCTCTACCTGTGCACCATGGGTTAGCTTCTCAAATACTTCCTTAAAATATTCATCAACGACATAATAGGAGGTATAAAAAGCATATCAGCTACCTTGTTACTCGTACCCTTTTTATATTTGATTACCAAATGAAATTGTTGAAGAAAACCCATCCACCTGTAATGTCAAGATTGTTGTAGCTTAGTTTGTGCTTGGAGATATTGTAAGGGTTGATGATATGTATGTATGATTGTTTCCTTCCCTAACAAGTAGTGCTTCCATTTCTTTACACTTTTAACTAATGCATACAACTCTTTATTATATGTAGGATAGTTAACAACAACTTGGTTAAAATTTTCAAAGTGGTAACAGATAGGCTTACGATACTGCATCAATACTGCACCCATGGTGTATCCACTGGAATTTGTCTCGATCTCGAAAGGATGTTGAAGATTCGACAATGCTAATATTGGTGCAGTACTGATCTTTTCCTTCAAAGTGTCGAAAGATTTATGTTTATTTCCTCCCCACTAAAAAGTGTTCTTAACACTAGTTAAGGAATGAAAAGGAGTTCCAATAAAAGAGAAGTTTGAAATGAATCTCCTCCAGTACTGGACTACACCTAAGAAGCTTCATACTTCAGTTACACTTTTGGGGTTACACCAATTTACAATTACATCAATATTGGAAGGATCAATTCTCAATTGTCCTCCTCCTAAAATTTTACATGCAACGTTTCCCTTTCCAAAGTATCCAATACTTTCTTTACGTGACTTACATGTTCATCCCAAGTCCCACTAAATACAATAATTTCATCTAAATATGCAATCACAAAATCGTCTAGAAATTGCCTAAATACATCATTCATCAAATGCGTGAAGGTTGTCGGAGCATTACAAATCCCAAACGACATAAATAACCACTCAAACATTCCCTGTTTGGTTTTAAAGGTAGTTTTCCATGGATCTTGTTCTGCCACTCTAGTCTAATGGTATCCACTGCGCAAATCCAACTTAGTGAAATAAACAACATTATTTAATTGATTAAGTAAATCATCTATACGAGGAAGAGGGTATCAATTTTTCACCATGATTTTATTTAAGGCTCGATAATCGACACACATTCTCCATGTGCCATCCTTATTTGGCACCTTCATGATCAGAGAACCACAAGGAGATGAGTTGGGCTTGATGACCCCTTGATCCAATAATCCTTGTACTTGCTTTTTGATCTCTGTCATCTCTACAACTAAAATCATGTACATGCCCACATTAGGAAGAGATGAATCATGCTAAATATGTATTTCATGTTGGATTTCCCTCTTAGGAGGTATTCCATCTGGTTCCTAGAAAATATAATCATACTTAGAAACAATATCAATTAATTATTTCTTATCAGAAGGATCACATCCTTGGAAGGCGTCAGATTTTCCCTTACGACCATGAGTACATGTCTCTTATTAGTGTTTATGGGCCTCTTCATTTGTCCTGCACTAACAAGTGTGGTGTTTATGCTCATTTTGTGGGCTCTAACAATATATTCCACTCCCCCTTTAGTAAGATGATATTTTCTCTCATGACGAAAGAAGATTCATTTTCTATCATAAATATAAGGACTCCCTAGCACTATGCCACATATATCAAGTGATACAACATCTAAATATACTTCATCAATCAACTTTGAAGCAATAGAAAATCTGACCCTACATTCCTCGGTGACATTAAGTTTTTCTTTATTACATACCCAACCAAGAGGATAAGGCTTTGGATGTGGTTTAGTTTCAAGACCCATGTTTTTGAAAAGTGCTTCAAATATCAATTTTACTTGGGAACCCAGATCAAATAATGTATCTATCTTAGTATTCTTAGATACAACTCTTATATGAAATGATTCATTCCTTTTTCTTTCATCATAATGAGATTCATTATTGGAATTTGTACTAGAATGAAGGGAATGTTTACCTTGTACTCCAACCGATGTGATCTTTCCTTCATCTCCTGAATCGGAACCAATATCTTCTTGCACTGTAGAAATGACATTTGTCTTCCCCTTTCCACCGGACTGTTTCGATCTCTTTTCTGGATGTAGTTTCCAACAGTGTTCATCATCATGACCATTCCTCTTGCAATGAGTGCAATATGGTTTTCCTTCTCCCCTCTTTACAATGGTGGTCTTTTTGTCCTTCCTATTAAACTTCTTAAACTACTTATGTGGGAGATTAGAAGGTTTCTTTGTGGGATCTTCTTGAACGTGCTTTCCCCTATTCTCAAGGTGAGTGGCTTGCAAACAAACTTTGCCAAGATTTGTGGGGTTAAAAAATAGTAAATTATGACGAATATAACTGTGAAGTGCACCAATATACTTCATTAAAGTTTCATAAGAATCCAAAGGAATGTTTAATGCAAGAGATTTCTTCCTAAATTATTCTGCGAAACTTTGTATAGTTTGAACTTTACTTTGTCTTAAAATTTTCCATTCCATCATTGCTTTATGTAAATAACTTAATGGATAAAATTGATTCCTTATTGTTGATTTAAATTCCGACCATGAGGAAAGAAGATTACCACACTTACTTATGTCCTGAATTTTTCTCTCCAACCATAGGAGAGCGGTGCCTTCCAACCGAAGAGAGGCCAATTGCAATTTAACTTACGATTCATCAATCCGTTGAACATGGCAATATACTTCAACCTGTCATATCAAATTATCTAGATTTTTAGGATTAGCATCTCCATTAAACATAGGTACAACAAATTTTACATCAATCTTTAACAATGGTTTCTTAAAAGACATTTTATGGCTAGAATCATGAGAATGATGAGAATGCTCAGAGGAAGAAGAGATAGAACTTGATGGTGAAGATGGAGGCTAAGGATGGTATCCTTCAGCCCCTTGACTCACTGAATCATTATCATCTTCTTTTTCTTCCTTTTTCTTCCCTTTATTCTTCAACCTCTTCTCGTAGTCTCCATACATTCGCTCAACCATTTCTGACATGCGATTAAAGACCATATGCAAGTTTTTCTCCTGTTCATCATGATTTTCGTCTTCATCCATTTTCTTCCTTTGGGATGCACGACCAACTTCAGGATTGATATTTTTAAGAGTTCCTTCACCCTACTTATGGTTGGCCCTAGTAAGAATTCACACTCAAAAACTCAATTCAAATATGACTACTCTAATACCAACATGAACTGAGATATTTTCATCGATGTGACTTATTAAAGAATTGTATTAAATGAGAATAAATTAAAGTGCACCATAAATAAGAAATAACTCAATAATGAAGAGACATATGCATCATATTTGAATACAAAAAACTTGATCACAGATTTCGTCCCTAGTGGTCTACGTCTTTGGGTCCTGCTCTCAAATGGGTAGGCCTTTTTATTAACTCAACAAAAGAATTTGGAAAAATACATAAGTATACCTCATTCTGGAGTTAAGCTGCAAAATATTTTCTCATATCAGAAGACAAACAACACCACTGAATTTGTGGCATCAAATTACCCAAAAACAACTGTCTCCACACCTCGATCTAAGTCTAGCACTTTCAAGCCCTTGAGAAAAATTTTCTCAGTTTCCATGCCTGCATTTGCAATTAATTCATGGGAAAATTCATCAATATCCATGACGTCTGTACGGTTGTGTGCCCCCTGGTCTAACCCTCGAACTCTGGAAAACTTCAGTTCTTAAATAATAAAGGCATGTAGATATACCAACATAGTCTTTAGGCTAGTTCGTTGGTGGAGATATATTAAGGCATAGCTATTGGGGGAGGTCCCATGGTCAAACCCGCAGGCCTCCCATTTTACCCCTCGATAGAACATTATCACTAGATATGGTAGATTGTTGTGATATATCGCTAGATTTGGCAGATATTTGGGATATGTCACTAAATTTAGTGGACTGTTGAGATATTCCACCATTTTTTTGGTGGAAATACAATTTTGGCGGAATGGGTTGGTTCCAGCCAACCCTTTACTCCTTTTAAAATTCAGTAGCTGGGCATCCTTGGGCATTTCCCCTCTGCCATGTGGCAAGCCATGACAGGGCCATGTGGCAACCTTTCATTGGCCCACGTGACCTCATTGAATGGAAAACCATGTCACCTCTGCCATGTCATCCTACCACATCATCCTGCAACGTCACCTATCGAGTGGTTGTATGGTCTGCCACGTGGGTGTATGGAATACCATGTGGCACCTTCCCATTGGTCCATGGATTTTCCAGGAAAATTCCAAAAAATAGTGGCATATGGCAGCCTCTGGTGCTACCACATCAGAATGCTGACGTTAGTATGAGACATGTCACCCTTTTCATGTTCCACGTACATTTTACGACTGATGACGTCAGCAATACAGATGATGACTCATCCTTGTTGAGTGGGCTAGTTTGACCAAAAAATTGATCACAAGTATCTTTTGATCCGTAACTCCATTTGATGAGTCGTTTACGCCATGGGAAAGCTTGTGACTCACTCTTAGTGGTGATGCCAATTTCACTGAGTTTTGAGGAATTTGATTTTTTCCCTTTCTCTGTCTACTGACGCCATTCTGAGCTTCTCGGGTTGCTTCTACGAATTCTGAGTTATCCTTAGTCTTCTATGGATTCTTCTTGGATCAGTTTTAGTTGTAACATTCTCATATGAGCTCTGTTTTACGAACTATTTAGCTCATTGGATAGCTCTCTCTGAGTTATTTTATTTGGGATACAAATAAAAACTATATCTTGGTACACTTTGTGCTCTTGGGTTTTTACTGGATAAAAATGTCGCTTAGTGCCTAAAAAATTCCTTACAAGTTAATGATCTTAAAAAGCCAAAAACAATTCACATAAAAATGACTATTTTACCATTGTAACAACCCCTTAAATCTAAACCGTTGATCTCAAATCATGCAAAAACTGATCTATTGATCTGTGCTACATCGACCATCGGTGACCAACATTCTTCCTTGGGAACGTGCCACACTTTACCTGATTTGTCGATGTGACCGTCGACCATCAACCCATTCCCCTGACAAATAATTTGCGCACAAATCTAAACTGACCGATCCAAATGTCGACCATTAACAATATTCGTTGATGAATGAATCTCCTCACTGATTTTTCTTATGCCCAACCATCGGCCCATTGACGATCGATGATCCATGACGACTATTGAAAACACTTCCCCAAATTGACCAACTTGACCATTGGCCATTAACCACCTCTGTTAGATGATGTGGAAATTAATGACATGGCATGAAACATCATGTTGAGGTGTCAACTTGGATGACATGGCATGACACATGGATGTTGAATTGGCATGACATGTGGATGATGACATCATCATCCTTTTTCCTCTCCATTGTCCATCATTCAATTCTCTTGTACGACTCGAACACCTCGTCGAATCTGTCGATGTGTAACCATAAATGCATCGATCATTGGAAACTTCTCTTGCTTGATTTGAAACACTACATTGAATGGTTTGACGCCCGACCACTAACCCATCAACCATCAACAATTGAAAACACTTCGGTGGATTCGACCAACCCCCGACAGTCGTCCATGAACGGTTAGAGATGTCTTATGGCCGAACCAAACTCTTCTCCCTTTTATCCAACCCAAACATCAACCGTCAACGATTTCTCTTGGTGAAATTTAACACTTAGCAATCTTTTGACATTTCTCCAATTAATCTAGATCGTCGATCTCATCCATTTCACAACACCTAAAATGAATCCTCACCGTTGATTTACCCAACCTTTCAAATGATCAAAACCTTATGAATTTTTTAATTTATCAAGGTGAATCTTGGTCGTTGATCTTGAGATAAAACACGATCTCGGTCGTTGATCCACCAAAATGCCTACAACTCTAGATACAACCATTAAAAATTGAATTTCGCCCATTCTAGGGAAAATTTCGATCTGCAGCTTTATTGCCTGGCACAATGAAACCTATTAAATAGTTCATAGTCATTTAAACCCATATTTCACTCACAAAATTGGGGATTCCTTTATGTTCTTCTCTGTTTTTCCCCAACCCGTCACAGATAAAATATGCAACAATGAACTTCACCAATTTTCTTTGGTTCTATCCAATCCAAGCTCGGTGTTTGAACCATATGCTTTGATTCCATAATGTAACATCCCCCAGCCCATCTAATGGACATTACGGTTTGGAATACTCATAAAAATGAAAATTTGCAACTAACTAAATAATGTTTTATAGTTAATTGATTTCTTGTAGCTTACAACTACAAATTTGATCCATATTTAATTGCTAATTGTTACCATTATTTGTATGCATATACAACATGATAAAAGAGATATGACTGCAACTTAATAATTCACACAACAACATACAAATTATTTCCAAACACACAAAGTTCATTCACAACAAATAAACTCACAAAATAACACAACAACAAAATGAAACACTTATCTTTTAATAATGGTTGTGCAACCAACTTCTTGGGACAGATGTTCCACCCAACCATAACTGATTGTTCCAAATATCAACAACCAATCACCCTCGACTTGAGGCTAGTAATCCACAAAAGAGGGTGGTCTCTCATATTCCACTCACAACTCATACAACCATCAACCCACTGATATCTTCCTACAATTATATCTATTTTCCACCAACTCTCTTTCTCTTCACCTGCCCAACCCAAGGAATGTACCACTTCACTAATATCAGTCCCTCGGGCATCCCATTTGATTATCAGGGTCTCTTTGGCACAAGTAACCATGAATCTCTCAGCTAGGAACTCAAGCGAACTTGCTTCTAGGAAAAATATCAGCAAACCAACAACAAAGACTTGATGTTTTAGTGCAACTCACACAAGATTTCACTATTCATGCTTGACAACCTAGTTCTTCAATTTCCATCTCCAAATATGCTCCAATATGATCCAAATTTCTCTAGAGTTCATCCTCCATGGCTTCTCCAACTCCAAGCCCTCTTTCTTGCTCTCTACTTGCTCCTCATGCAAAAAAACTCAATGTCTAAAAATTGTTCCCCCTACCGTATGAATTTCCTCTCTTTGGCTTGACTTACACACTTCCTCAAGCTAATTGTTCTTAGCCCCCATGTGCCCAATAACTTTGGGATGTGACCACTCACACCCACCCTCTTACATGCATTCAATGATTGGATTTGGGAACACTCAATCATAAATTGGAAGGTTCATATACAAATAACAAATTTAGAAAAAAAGGGTTGAATTAATTACATGGGTAATTCTCCCTTGCACCACTCTTGGCCATTATCCTAGACATTCCCCTCTCTTATGGATTAATTCAACCCCCATCTCTTGTCCATGTCCCCTTAGCAGTTGTCATCACATTTTATTTTTAAAACATATAAATACCACTTTCATATTACATTGCTTTGGTCATAACCACACATTATATCTACATAAGAATTCATTAAATGGAGGATTATAGTGGGGATGTTATAAGACTATAAATGAAAAAAACTATAAATATAAAAAAAATACTTTCCACTCTATTTATAAGTTGTTAATCGTACAAGGTGCATGAAAAATATGATACATAGACTAGAAATGAAGAAAAACAGAAATATAAATAGAAAAATTGAAATAAAATATTAAAACACAATGAAAGAGATTTAAAAATTGAAATGAAATTGTATACCTCTAAATCTCATATAAATAGCCCTATATTGATATAACCAAAACTTTTTTAGGTGAAATGAAAAGGGTTTCGAACTGAAAACAATGTTATGGATGCACTGAAATGGTTCTCTCAGCCCAAAAATGATAGAAAATAGAAGAATATAGAAATTCCCTTTGATGCATGTAGTGATATTAGTTTGAGATCTTGATCAACAACAAGAGCATGTCTTCATAAAATATCTGATACCATGTTGGATAAATAGTGTATTTATAAATATGTTGAACACCTAAAGGAAACAACTAACACAAATAGTTCAAATATTCATACACCAATGTATTATGCGGTTAATACCCTTAGAGAGGAAAAACTCATTACCATAGCCAACGTGGCCACTTGAGTTAATAAATTAATGCAAAAAGAAAATAATTTACATGTGAGTTTTCATATGATCTTCAACAAATGAGTGTCCATGCTCTTTAAATAAAGATCATGGACCAATCAAGTGTTAGTCATGTATCGATATAACCATTAGTATCAAGGAGAAAATTAATCATCATATCACTTTATACCTATTACAATGCATACTAAGGAAATACACTTTAATCTATTACAATGCATACTAAAGAAATACACTTTAGTGTATTACAATGCATATTAAAGAAATACACTTTACCTAAAGACATTAAATCAAGTTGATATTTACTAATTCCAGAATATCTAAATATCATAACATTGAAATTACCTCAAAAAATAACAATATCCAAATCATTATTATAACGTTATTCTATATATATGGTCACATAAACCAAATTGATTATACATTTACTCAAAATTATTTTATTAATTAAATATTAATTAATTAATTTTTTTTAATTTAATTACTTGTGTCACTATTATTCAATTAAAAAAGTGGTTTGAATTGATGTAAAAGTTGGCACAATTTCTCTTCTTACAATTATAGTATTATTCATTTTAAATAAAGTATTATTAATTTATTTTAATTTCATTCCATATAGAAATAAATTAAAAATCTTTTTGTTTCTCATTTGAAGTTCGAAGTTCGATGAAAATTATTTTTTTCAGGTTTATTAGTGAAATGTTGTTTATTAACAAGGGAAATAGCTGCGAAGCAGCTAGTCCCTGCCTCTCTCTCGTTGAAAAATAGACTAGTCCATGTCTCGGTAATGGAATTTATTTCTAAA
>JZKD02S2390150.1:226942-263035 GCA_000966675.3 Picea glauca | reverse complement strand
TGGTTTACATCTTCAACAATAATTGGTTCACAAAGAATGGAATGTGTCACAAGAAAGATTTGAGCCTGGGTGGGGAGAATAAAATTATCCTCCCAAATCACCGAGCTAGACCTAATTGAATGTGTGTGTATGCATGTGTCTGGATTTAAGCCTAGGTGGGGAGGATAAAATTTATCCTCCCAAACCATTGAGATATACCCAATTGAATGTGTGTACACACACACCTGCTTTAATTTTCCTACAAATACAAAGTAGATTTAACTCCTTTGGAGATTCTCAATCACTTATTATATAACAATAAATAAAAAAATGTTACTGCAATTATGACCACCATATGACCACCATAGAATTGTTGAGATGTTGAAAATTCTGTGTGTGCTCATATTGGTTTTTTTGTCCCATAACTTGGTTGTTTCTTTTAGAACTTGAGTTTTATCTCTCTTAGCATTGGGGTGCGTCATGATTATTACACCTCTTCCATACCACTTCTTTCCCCCATTTTAGATTTTCCCTATGTTCTTTAGTATGATTACTCCCATTTTGTCACTCTTTGTATACGTTACAATAATATATTTTAGAAAAATGATAGTAAGAGATATTTCATTTAGAGGATAGGTTGGTTTTCAATTTGAAGTTTTGATTCCTTGTTTATCTGTCCAAGTCTTTGAAATTTCTCTAGCTAGTAATTGTTGTTCACAATAAATTTTTGAAATTTAATAAGCAATATATTGGATCTCATCTTGTGTTATCAATGATTTGTTGGTTAATTAATATTGCTCCCACTAGGATTCAAGTCTTTCCAAAGATATTTCTGTGTTTGTCCCAATGTTAATGAAAAAAATTGGGGTCACATCCAAGTCCATGAGATTTTTTAGATACCCAAGTGAAGATGGAATGGAACCTTCTAAGGAATTTTTAGATAGATTCAATGATTTGAGTGCAGTGCAAATTCCAAGTATTGGTGGAATGACACCAGTTAATAGATTGGTAGAAATGTCTATAGCTAAAGAATTTTCAAGTTTCTCTTTATCTAGAGGTAAGGGTGGAATAATTTCCTTTGGTGCTAATGCAATAATCTACAGCAAAATAATAAATATTACAATAAATTTCATAGGAGAGTAATAAATATCATAGGAGTGTATAGAGTTCATTGGTGTAACACACCCAACCCCCTATCCACTTTTAGGCTGATGGGATGTTTGATTTTCATCTTCTTGGAACTTGGGATGAGTATTTAGTTTCATTGGTGCCTATGATTTGTAATTTCTACATGGAAGTGGTATGTATATCTCATTCATTTCAAATACTCTATTGCAAAATTATGGTTATTCTTATACTATCATATCCAGAGGATTAATTATACACAACCACAAAAAATCAGGTTGAAATATTAGATTAGCTGTGTGAATCATATGATATGATGAACTAAAGGGAATCATATATGTTACATACTTGGGTGTGGTTCATTAGATAGAATGACTGGCCCCATATTGGCCCACAAATGATGGTAATATAAAAATAAATAAATAAAAGGAACCTTAAGAAGTCATAAAAAGAAGAAAAAAAGACAAGACATAACTAATCTTTGATATTCTAATGTGTAGCATTGAATTAATACAACATCTAGAGAATATGAAAATGCGTGAACTGCATATTGTAGTAAATAAAAACAGAACTATATTTATTTTTTATTCAAAACCAAAAAATACTTTTAATACATGTCAATAATTCCTAATAGAAATTAAAACCAACAAGATTACAAATAGTAAACACCATTGATATTAGTTTTTGTAAAATCCATATGATAGGATATTAAATAGTGACACACACACACACACACATCTCAGATGCGATGACTTGAATAATCTCCTCTTTCTTTTGAGAATAATTTATTGGAGCCATCTGATCTTGGAGAAAACCTCCCTCAATCTGAAGGAGCAACAACGAAGTCAAAATTGACTATGTTGTTGCTATGTTGGATGGAGAGATGTTTGCTCCAAGAATAAATGACTCCAATAAATTTTTCTCTACTGAACATGGCCAACCACGTGAAGGTGGAAGCTCCTATGGCCCCTCCCCCCCCCTCACATCACTCTCAATTCCCCAATACCCAATCTATATTCTACTAAACAATATGCATTAAAAATATTCAAAATTGATAAAAAGTGATTGCAAAGCTGTAAATGAGGTTTATCATTCAAAGGCATATGTCATAAAAATAATTTTTATAAATGAGATTTATCATTCAAAATATGTTACAAACATACTAGATATATAATGTACATCTATTTATTTTATAAAATTATTCTACGTCAATTTCTTTTAGTCTTCTTTTGTGTTTTCTAGTTCTTAAGTAATTCATCCATGTCCATGTCTTCATTTACTGGGTGGTCTTAAGAAGCTGATGTTGCTTCAGTCCTTTCATGCCAAGAATTCCTGGTCTCCTACCCACGACGAGGAGGCTACTGTGAGAGGCCATCACCTACAAAAAAAAATATTAAATTTATATGGCCAATTTTTAAATATCATTGAAGTAGTTCATTAATAGTAAAAAAAACCTCTGCAATGTAATTATGTATCCGTTAGTCCACTAGTCGGCATTGTTGTAATGGATGCCTTATTATCCTGATCATATTCAATTCGAGGAGGATGTTGTGAGGGGCCATCACCTACAAAAACAAAAAATGTTGTATGGCCAATTTTTAAATATCATTGAAGTATTTCATTAATATTAAAAAAAAAAAACTTTGCAATGTAATTATTTACCTATTGGTCCACTAGCCAACATCGTTGAAATTGTTTCCATGTTTTCTTGATCATATTCAAGTCGAGGAGGCTCATCTACATCATTCTCTTCCATTGAAATGGAAAAAATTATAAGGAAACAATTTTAAATGTATAAGTAATAAAAATTAGAAGTACAAAATCTATAAGTATGAAATTATCAAGTATATGATTAATATAAAATGATTTTACCGTCGCGGGCCTTAGTCACAAGAACATCTTGGGGTTTCACCACACTAGGATGGGGATGCTAGGGAACACCATGACCTTCTGACCACTCTTCACTATCAATGCTTTGTTGTCTAGTGCTAATGGTTTCATTGACAATGTTTCTCCCGTGATTGAAACAAAGCAAGACATTAAAGTTATGGAGGATATCAAACATTTGCATATTTTATAAGTAATGAAAGGTTAACGTAGACTGATTTTTATTTACGTTATCCCACAGATTGGATCTTGGGTTCTGGCCATGCTTTTCCTACGATCAACCAAAAATTTATACCCATACTTGTAACCAAGTTGGATGTCTTCCTCTGTGGTTTCAATTCCGAAGTCGTCGCCCTGCATTGCATAAGATCATGTTTTTTTTATGTTTTTGGTTGCAATAAAATGAAAGTTGTAAGGTGATACAAATAATATTCTTAAGATGTTTGGGTACTTACGATTCATGACTGTAACCTCAAGTATTTGTTCTAGCCTTGCTTGTGTTGGCCATGTTTGGAAATCCTTGCTTTGGTTTCCTTTAAAGTGTCAGGCAACCTATCATCAAAATTTTCAAGTATGTTATATACCACACTTTTATTTAGATCTAAATAAAATTAAAGGTATGGAAATAAAAATATTCTAATTTACCTTGGGGTACTAGTTATTTTTTCTCCTGATTTATTCAATATATGTTCTTTTGCATCATCAATGATCGCCTTCCACTCCCTCTCTAGAATCGAGGGAGGACACTCATACCTAGGGTTTCCTACCAAGATTTCTCTATAAACATCCCTTGTATATTTTAAATATTCACTTGCTGCAGAGGTGACCGATATTTTATTGAACATGTCTACTCCGAAGAGGCCTTCGAGATAATCCATAAGTTCTTTTTTGAGGTTGGAATTCTAGAAATTCCACCTCATGCGTAAGGTTTCCTCAAAAATAAACAAGGCCTTTCTCTTTAGGTGCCTATAAAAAATGGTGGTTTTCTACACACAAAAAGATATGATCATTAATTTAAAAATAATAATCTAGATGAAAATATGAAAAACTACATGGGAGTCTTTTTTTTTTTTAATGGAAGTTTGTTATCATCGAACAAAAATGTACATGGAAGGGTCCCTGTGCTGGTCACATGTCTAGCTCCAGGAAATGCAACCATGTAAATCACATCATCAGCCTCATCTTTGTAACCACCTCTAGAGCCTAACTGTTGTGGGGATGCTAGGTGTTGTGTGTCATGGATCCTATCTAAATTAGGTGTGGAAAATGGAGAAGTAAATAGTACTCTAGAAGTTGTATGACAACCCACGTCAAGACTCTATGGCATCTTTGCAGTGACACTACTACCAACACCGGGTTGAACATGCTCCAAAAATATCTTTATAAAAAATTAAATATTTTTTTGTGAGATAATGTAAAAGTTAAAAAACAGAGTTTCATAATTGAACATATGAGTACATTAAAAAAAACACTTTAAATTATGGTTATTACGTTATATGTGTTAAGTTGTGATAAAAGGAGATTGATCCTTTCTAGGCTGTCAATATTTTGATCTAGATGGTCTAACAAGCTATCAAGTTCCTTATTCTCTTTAATGATCATTCTTTTTATTAATATCGTTGGACCAGAGGATGAATACAACCCCTCCTCATCGACAGAATCATGATCAACATTTTCTGTTGAATACATATAATTTCAACATGAAAATCAATGTTATTTAAGTTATATAAACAAATTAAATAACTTATCACCACACAAACAAAATTAAATAAATAAATAATAAAATTCACGTAAAATGAAATCGAATTTGATAATCAATTACATGTTTTGCGACTGGCCCATTTCCATGATCATCCTGCCATATTATAATATAATATAATTAGAACCCCCAAATATTGAGTAGTCCATCTCTATTTGATCGGATCACACTTCACATTGCATTATTGGCTTCCTGAATGTCAGTACAAATTTTGACAATTTTTTCTTTATCCCTCCTACCATCTATGATTCGCCATAACATTTCTCTCAAATTCTTCCTTACATGCATTGTATTGAACAAATGAGCTATGTGTATCTCCTCATAGTAGGGAAACCTCATAAATTGAGTGGGATAACATGTCATTCCTTGAGGAAGAACATTATTAATACCTTCATGATGGAGGCCTTCATGAAGCATAAAAGAAATCACAAAAATAATTATCAAATACGGTAAAGTAAATTCAATGATTAAAATAAATATTCAAAACATTAGATATATGATACATAAATAAATTGTGCACCTTGACAATTTCTATTATATTCCAACCTCTATAGGTGAGGTGTCATTTTTCGTGGTTTTAAACCAATCTCTTCTTTCCCATTGAAAATATGTTTTTTAGTAGTACGATACCTAGGTTCTTAGGGAGAAGGTTCCTATACTAATCAACCCACTTTTCCTAAACTTTTTGAATGATGATACTTCATTTTAGGACCACAAACTGGACTTGCAAATTTACCCTTTGTCTGAAGACCTGCAACAAATGGATTAATGTCAATTATACATTGAGATTATTTAAAAATTAAACATCTAGCATGATATCTTTAAAAAATTATATAGTATTAAATATAAATAGAATGCCACATATCACAAAAATGTGTTAGTCCCAGGGCATCTTGAATTGTCCATAACAATATTCCATGGAATTTAAATTTCTTCTCCCCGATTGGTTTACAGATGTCATACATAGTGATGCCAACCCATAAATTTAGTATCTCATCGATAAGAGGCTCGATATATGCATTCATATATTTAACTTGGTACTTACCTAATTGTTTGAAATTAAACATAATTACTATAACCATGATATGTATATATAAGTAAATAAATAAACAAAAAATATTATGAAAAAACCGAAACAAATGAAAATGTTACATTCAAAAACTTAATGTAAACAAATAACTAGAAAAATCATTGTAAACATTATGTGCTCCCTCTTTATTGATATCCAAGGAGGGATGTTATTGTTGATAAAAAAAAGGGGCCACACTAAGTAAATAGACCTAATCTCTCTAAATGGATTAACACTATCAGCTGCCAATGAAATCCTAACATTACACGGTTCATCTTTGAAATCTTCCCATTTTTCCTCAATTTCCATAAATGCATAAACATTGGTAGGCATTTGAAGAACACCATATCTACTTATGTTACATGCATGGTAATCCATAAATTGTGCTATTCTTTCACACCTGAACAATCACTACAAACGTGTAATATGGGAATATGATGAAGAACCTTTCGAGGCACCCTTTTTTCTACTTGATCGGTTCAATATCTACTGATAATACATTGCGAGAATTCTGTTTTCGAAGCATGTTGAGCATAATATATAATATGATCATTAGGACATGCATATATAGTTTGATAATCAATTCCAATGTATTTCATAATGGAATGCAAATCTTGATATGTGCGAGGTAAAATATTTGACGATGGTAACAAAAATTCACCTAACAATCTACAACATAACAAATAACTAGTTAATGTAAAGAATATTAATTGTAAAAATTACATTCTTATTTTACACATTAATTAACACTAAACAAAAATAGAAAAAAGTGAACATTTATGTATATGAGATGAAACATATTACATAACTTAGGATCTGTGTCATACAAGTGTTCTAAAAATTATTCATAACCTTTAAGTTCACTAGAAACAATGTAGAAGAGAGAAGATTTTCTCTTGAGCCTTCATAGAGTCATTTATTTTCCTTTTCTAATAGAGGTTCCCCATAAATACCATCAGTGTCACCATCCTCATCTGGCTGAGCAAACTAATCCTAGATCATTTGATTTCTCCCATCATCTTCTTCCATGGGCTCTTTGGCTTGATTTGTACCATCATCTTCTTCCATGAGATCCTCATTTTCTTGATCATGTTCCTCAGCTCGTACAACATCATTTCTACTAGTACTACTTGGTGCAATATTCTACAGAAAGTTAGAGGGAAACTCACAAACAATCATGCAAAATTAGTGTGTACTATAACAAATATTCAATCAATATATATATATATATATATATATAATCGACAATATAAAAACACATAATGAATATATAGCTAATTAACACGGGATGATATTCATTTCATCCCCTATCAATGTGCCCATATTTCCTACAACGTTTTGTAGGTGTTGCTATTAAAATTCTTACGGGACATGTAAGGCAACATTTTTTTCAAGGGCAATAACATCTACCATCCCCCTTTTCACTTGCTTTTTTTTTTCCCACCTCTAATATTTTGGGACATTCTTCTGCACAAAAATACCCTTTATGAGGTTCTAAACCGTCATTGTTATATCAATTAGATTGTCACAACATATCTAATTTGAAAAATATTTAGAGATATATTTTTCATCACAAGAACGAGGAAAGTTGACCAAGTCAATGTTGACTTTGTCAAACAGTATAATAGTCAATGTTGACTTTGTCAAATAGTCTAACATTCATCATTGAATCATCGCTCTTGCAAAGATAGCCAAAGGTCATCACAAGAGAGAAGAGAGTCCACTATCTTCACAGTCATTGCTCTTGTGATGTAGATCTAGTTTCATCACTCTTGTGACGATAGCCAAAGGTTCTATCAAAAGCATGACAAACACAGGGTGGATTAATAAAAACATTTAAAAATTCAATTTTTTATCTTCAATTGTGCACCGAAAGGTTACTTTCATCGCAAGTATTCATTGCAATTTTTTTAATATATATTAGTGAGGTCATATTGGATACTATTGCAGGTTCATCATTAACTACACAATCATAACTGGCCGGTTGGAGAAGCTGCTAAATAAATCTAAAATTTTACACTGGATGCCTGAATGTGGAAGAGCTTTCAACATTTTGAAAGAGAAGTTAAGTAGTGCCCCTATTTTTGTTGGATATGTGTTATAATATTTGGACAACTAGAATTAGTGTCTGCATTACACCGGGAATGCATGGGGGTTGCAGGGGGTGGAGCCCACTTGCGTGGGGGTTGGGGGACAACGCCCCCAATTTTTTTTCCTTGGTTTTAGTGTCCATTTTTGGGTGATCCTTAGTTTTTATGTCCATTTATGGGCAATTTTTTGGCACATGGATTTTCACTGATGGTTTTCTATTTCCGGTTAAGGAATTAGGTTTGTTGACTAATCCAGGTCATTGGATTAGGGTTTTGGATTTTGTTGACTCCTATATGTATATTGTATTGTAAACAATGTATGGTGTGAATGAATATAGAATATATTTCTTTTCCCGGTGTGGGCTTCCAGGGGAACAATATCTATGTAATGTGTGTATTTTCCATTGTATATTTTCTATTCTTTTATTGAAAATATTTTTTGTAGTAAAATATTGTACAAGGTTAAAATCTACATGTGGTATTGGAGGAATTATTATCTTTAGGGGGACACCTTTGTGTTCATGGGTTTGGCTCGGGACTGTGATAATCCTTGTTATAGTGGGAGATATGTGGTATTGATTCTTTAGGTGAAGAGAAATGACAAGAAGTTCAAAAATAAGGATCAATAAATTTAATGGGAAAAGTTTTGGGTTGTGGAAGATCAAGATGGAATATCGACAAAGATCAATGGGTCATGGTGGAGCTATGTAATGCACCTACAATAATGTTAGAAGATGACTGGAAAAAGTTGGATTGGAAGGAGAATAGGACAATCTGATTGTCTCTCTCAGATTCAGTATTATTGAATTTGTCAAGGGAAGATAAAATCAAGGAGTTATGGGATAATTTGGGGAAATTGTATCAGTATAAGTTCCTGGTAAATAAATTGTTCATGTGGAAAGAGATGTATAACCTAAGGATGAGAGATGGAGACTCTATGAAAGATGATTTGAACACCTTCAACACTATGGTAAGCGAGTTGTTATTTATTGAGATTAAAATTTCAAATGAAGATAAGTGTATTAGTTTACTATGCTCTTTACCAGACTCGTGGGATAGTCTAGTTGTGGCTATAGGTAGTAATAGAACTATCTTAAGTTTCGATGATGTGGTCTCATCCCTTTTTTCAGAGGAGATGAGACGAAAGAACATGGAAGGACAAACAAAAGATGCATTATTTGCAAGGGGATGCTCATAGAAATAGATCCAAGTCCTCGTGTGGGAGATATAAGTCTAAGGGTAGATCTAAATCTCCCAGAAAGTTTGTAAAGGTATGCTGGAGATGTGTAAAATAAGGAAACTTCAAGAAGCAATGTAGATTCAAAAGCATTGAGAAAGTGAAGGGATATAAAGGTGCTCCCTCTATAAAAGAAAAGACCTCCAAGGAAAAAGGAGGGGATGCGTACTTGGATTCTTCAAGCAAACATGCATATCATGAGGCATGGTTGGTTGACTCGGGTTCTTCCTTTCATATGAATCCCCACATGGAGTGGTTCTCTGAATATTAAATGTATGATGAAGATAATGTTTTCCTAGATGATGAATCGACAAACAAAATCACAGGATGATGAAACATCAATTTGATGCTCATATATGGACAGAATAGAACACTACATGGTGTTCTGCACATCCCAGGATTGGCCAGAAAATTGATTTCTGTAAGCAAAATGGACGATGCAGGGGTAAAAGTGGTATTTGAAAAAGAAACCTACATGATGGTTCGAGGAGCAATGGTGTTGCTGGAGGGAGTTTGGATTGTATCTATGCATAAGATGAAAGGAAGCACTATTAGTAATCGGTGTAATAGTTCCATTGTTCCTTATATTAGAGCAGAAGAAGAAAAAAAACCTACAATCTCTGGAGAAAAGGTTATGTTGTGGCATCAAAGACTGGTGCATATCAGAGAGGAGGGTTTTAGACTACTACATGGCAAAGGTATGTATAAATTCTCTATGGATTTTTATTTCTATGAACATTGTGTATATGGGAAGCATAATTCTCTATGGAAGAAGGAATTTTACAACTAGTGCACAATGATGTGTTTGGACCTATGTAAGTTCCATCATTGGGAAAATTTATTTACTAGGTCTCATTTTTAGATGACTTCTCGAGGAATACTTAGATATATTTCCTCAGGAAGAAATATGAAGTCTTTGACAAGTTTAAAGAGTTTAAGTCTCTTGTTGAGAATAAAAAAGAGAAAAGAATTAAGGTGTTGAGGACAGATAATGGTGGATAGTTTTGAGGGAATGAATTGAATAATTTTGTAAGAAGTGTGAAATACAAAGGAATAAGACTACTCCATATACACCTCAGTATAATGATGTTGCAGAAAAGATGAACATGACGACCATGGAAAAAGAAAGGTGCATGCTTAGTGGTATAGGGTTAAGGAAAGAATTTTGTGCAGAGGCAATGGGTATTGCATGTTTTACCTAGTCAACAAATCACCCTCATTATAACTAGATGAAAAGACTCCACAATAGGTATGGACTGGTAAGAAACCTTCTCTCACACATCTCAAGGTATTTAGTTGTGAGTCCTATGTTCATGTTCGAAAGGAAAACAAGAGTAAGCTAGATAGGAAGGATGAAAAGTGTATCTTTATTGGGTATAAATATGTTTTCAAAGGTTATAAGATTTGGAACCCATAAACTAAGAAGTTTTTGTATAACTGAGATGTGGTATTTAGAGAAATGAAGGATGTTGTCAAATAGGAAGTCCTACCAAGTAAGGAAGAACCAGAGAAAATAGATTTTGAGCGAAAGGATGATGAATCACACTTTATAGAAGAACAAGAACCTCATACTTTAGTATTGAGGAGATCAGTGTGGGACAAAAGGCTACTGAAAATGTATACTCCATCTGATTTCCCTTCAAATTTTGCTTTGTCTATTACTGATGATGATCCTAGAACTATTAGGGAGGAAGTGGATTCAAAGGATGGAAAACTCTAGAAAAAGTCCATGGTTAAAGAAATGAAAACCTTAGATAAGAATGAGGCTTGGGATCTAGTGGATTTGTCCATTGGAAGAAAGATGATTGGAAACAAATGGGTATTTAAAAATAATTTGAATGAAAAATGAAAAGTGGAGAAATACAAATCTCGGTTTGTACCAAAGGGTTATTCCCAGGTTGAGGGAATTGATTTTGGTGATATTTCTTCTCTTGTTGCCAAGTTAAATTCTATTAGATTTATGTGATCTATTGTTGTTGCATTTGATTTTGAATTAGAACAAATGGATGTGAAGAAAAAATTCCTACAAGGGGATATAGAAGAAAAAATCTATATGAAGCAACCAGAAGGATTTGCTATGGAGGGAAATAAGGAGCTGGTATGCAAGATGAAAAATTCCCTATATGACTCAAAACAATCACCAAGGATGTGGTATCAAAAAATTGATACTTATATGATGGGACTTGGCTTCAAAAGAAGCAAAGAGGACCACTGTGTGTATTTTAGATTAATTGGTGATCATTTGATTTATTTGGTTTTGTATGTGGATGACATGTTGTTGATAGGAAACAATAATGAGATTATCCAGGATGTGAAAACTCATTTTTCCTATAAATTTGACATGAAGGATGTTGGTGCTGCAAATTTCATTTTGGGAATGTAAATTAAAAGATATCATAAAAACATGAAACTCTAGTTAAATCAAAGAAAATATGTGGAGACAATATTACAGAGGTTTAATATGCAGGAATGTAAACTGATCAGGGTCCCTATTCCTGTAGGTGTAAATTTATCTATGGTTCAGTTTCCCAAGACACGGGAAGAGCAGAAGGAGATGTCTCATGTTCCATATGTGAGTGCGGTTGGAAGTTTGATGTATGAAATGGTCTATACTAGACTATACATTTCACATGTAGTGGGATTTTTGAGCAGGTATATGTCAAAACAATGAAAGGATCATTGGACAAAAATAAAGAGGTTTTTCATATATTTGCGTGGCACTACTAGTTATGAATTGTGCTACCAAGGAAGACTAGGTTTGGGCAGAGTGTTGGACATACATGGATTTGTGGATGCATATTGGGTTGGATATCTGGATCCTAAAATATCTACAAGAGGGTATGTGTTTAACATGTTTGGAGGATAAATCAGTTGGATGAAAAAAATATAGTCTATAGGGAACTTTCAACTACATAAGCTGAACACATGGAAACCACTCATCCAAGAAAGGAATTAGTATGGTTACAAAGATTGTGTTCAAGTATTGGGTAGGTACAACAATCTGTAAGGATAGAGTGTAATAGTTAGAGTGCAATTTTTCTGGCGAAGAACCCAACTTATCATTCAAAGACAAAGCATATTGATGTTCAATATCACTTTGTGAGAGACATGTTTGAAGAAAATAAGGTGTTGTTGATGAAGGTGGACACTTTGAATAATGTTGAAGATTCATTAAAAAAGTATGTGAGTACTGAGAAGTTGTCTTAGTGCAGAATATCTGTGGGCATTGCTTCCCTATATTGTTGAGTATGTAACTCTGTAATCCCCTGTATGCATAGAAAACAACAAGTGGGAGAATGTTGGATACATGTTATATACTTTGGATGACTAGAAGTAGCGTCTATGTTGCATCGGGCGTGTAGGGGGGTAATTGGGGGGGTGCTAGGCCCCCCTTGCATGGGGATTGGGAGGAAGCAGCCCTGAATTTTTTTTTCCTCGATTTTCATGTCCATTTTCGAGTGGTCCTCGATTTTCATGTCCATTTATGGGTGTTTTTTCAGAACATGGTTTTTCGTTGATGGTTTTCTATTTTCGGTCAAGGAATTACAGTTGTTGACTAATCTAGGTCATTGGATTAGGGTTTTGGATGTTGTTGGTTCCTTTATGTATATTGTATTGTAACCAATGTATGATGTGAATGGATATAAAATACATTGGTTTTCTCGGTTTGGGTTGCCAAGGGAAAAATCTATGTGTAACGTGTGTATTTTCCATTATATCTTTTTTTTCTTTTTTCTTTTATTGAAAATCTATTTTGTAGTAAAATATTGTACAAGGTTAAAATCTACAATTTTTATGTATCTTAACTGGAATGTTGAATTCCATGTACACACTGATGCTTCTAACACTACTTTAGGTGTTTTTCTTGCGGAACCGGGTGAACGAAATCTAGATCATCCTATTTATTTATCCAATAGAAAAATATCACAGGTTGAGCACAAGTACACCACCTCAGAATGGGATAGTTTAGATATGTTATATACTTTGTAGAAGTTTAGAAATTACCTTTTGGGAGGTCACTTCAAGTTTTTCGTCAATCCTTAAGATTTGAAATGTTTGGTTAATAAACCTTTGTTAGAAGGAAGGATTTGTAGGTGGCTCTTGTTATTATAGGAATTATCTTTTCAAGTTGTTGTCAAACCAAGAAAGATGAATGTTGCCCCTAACCACTCATCTTATCTAGAATAAGGTAAAACCGACAGAGATGTAGACGATAAGCTCCCATATGAATATTTATTTAAGATCGAGTATATCCCATAATTTATCTTTGATATTTCCTTATTCCTAAGCACCAGTGTCTTCCCTAATGGTTATTCCACAACACAAAAGAGACATTTGGTGGTTCATGCCACAAACTATCAATTGGTTGTATGTCAAATATATATGTTGGGATTGGATAAATTTCTTAGAAGGTGTCTACTTGACCATGAAAGACCTGAAATATTGTGGGAGTGTCATAGTGGAGTTGTGGGAGGTCATGTCAAAGGGAAGACGACTACACAAAATATTCTTTAAGCAGGATTACAATGGTAGACTATGTTTAAAGTGTTGCATACTACACCAGATCATCTGATGTTTGTCAATGAGTTGGTAATCCATCACACAAGGATGGGTTACCCTTACACCATGTTCAATCACTACAAGTTTTTTAAAAAGGGGTTGTTGACTTCATAGGACCTATTAATCCACTAAGAAAACATTCGAAGGAAAGATACATCATTACTCCAACATCCTATCAGACTTGTTGGGATGAAGCAAAACCTGTTAGGGAGTGTTCTATAGACACCGCAACAAGGTTCATTTTTTAGAACATTATTATTTGAGTCGAGTGTCATAGAAGCTTAATTAGTGACAAAGGTACCCATTTCATCAGTGAGACAATTGCCACCCTTCCTTGAGATTTTCTGATTCAACATCATAAGAGTAACCTGTATCATCTGCAAGGAAATGGTACAATGGAAGAATTCAATAAGATTTTAGAGAAGGGTTTGACTAAAGCCTATTTCAATATTAGGGATGCTTGGATGAGAGAGTTCCAACTTTTCTTTGGGAATATATAACCACCACCAAAGAGTTACAAAAGTATATCAATTTTCAACTAGTATACGAGAGGGAAGAAACAATTACACCTAATTTTATCACTCAAAGTATATACATTTCCCAATTTACTCAGATGACAAATGACAACTCTATTGTTGAATGGGTTGTAGAATTGCTAGAAGTTCAGAAAGGTAGGATTTTAGCATATTTTCATTAGACTGTGGAAAAGGCTAGACAAAAATATTGGCATGAAAGGAAAATTAAGACCAAGTATTTTACTCAAGGTAACTACGTATTTCTTTACAACAGTAAGTACCAGAAGCATCCAGGGAAGTTACAAATGCACTAGCTTGGACCATTTATAGTTGTAGAAATCTGGGAGTCAGAAGTTGTTCGACTAGCACAATTGTTACACACCAAAATTCCACAGTTAAGCACCTCACCCTAAGTGTCGCAAGTGTCATGAAAGTGGCACATACACTGACACCATGAAAGACATTTTTTGCAATCCCTAGTCAATGTGGAGGAGAAATATATTATATGAAGGTCCAAATACTATGTGCACATGAATGATTTACTAATATTCATAAAAAGGAAAATAATTTAGTGTGAGAATCCACCTCACATTTAGTTTCCTATTTTCAAGGAGAGGTTGAGAATATCATGGATGGTTGAGATATTTTCTGAAACCAAAATCCTAATTTGCTGGATCTTGAGAGAAATTTCCTCCTGAAAATCCTTAAGAGATATTTTCTCTCTAAAATCATTGAAGAGATATTTTATCTCAAAAATTTTTGGAGATCCCATTTCAGTGGATCTAGTGAGTGATCTTCTCCATGGTGGTTAATCCTCCAAATCCTATATAATGAGGGATTTCCATAGAGAAGGGAGGAAGCTTTGGATATCAAAATTATGATCTTGGGAGAATCATGCAAGGGATGGATGAACAGAGCTTGGAGGAATGATGCATCATCATCCATGTTTGTAAGTATTATCATTGGGTTCTCATTTTAATAATATACTTGGCCTATTTCCTTCTAGTTTGTGTATATTTACATATGCTTGTCTACTATAGATGAATTTGTTTAATCTAATGTGGTAGAGTAGAAGTTTCCTTGTTTTCTCTTAGTTGTCCATGGTTTTGCAGATATCAAGTTGTGTGAAAGAGTTTGGAGATCAAGCTCAAAGTGGATTAGTGAGGACAAACACCATAAATAGGTACAATCATCTTTTATCATTCTCTCTTATGAATTAGTTAAACAAATATCAAAGGGATGTTCGTGTCCATTTATGTTTTTCTGTCTTGGTATTAGGGGTCTACAATCCAAGGGAAGATTCACTTGTCCGCAGGGGAATTATTTTGTCACAACAATTAGATGTTCTTCTTTGACCAAGATTGGTGAATGGATAGAGATGAAGCCCTATATCTCTTCCCATTGAAGAAATTATTTATGTGCTCCTACCAACGAGAGTGAATAAAGGAGGTAGTTTTTTTTTTTGTTTTTTTGTTTCCCCCTTTTTCCAATAAGCGAATGACATGTTCAACTATTACTGAGCCCTAGTGTCTATTTGTCATTTTCAATTTGTCTAGTGTGGGTCACATCATTGTGGTAGGGGAGGTTTGTGTCACATATTTTTTAAATTTGGTAAATTCCAATGTTTTATTTGTTGTCACGTCACTTTTCACATTGTTTGGTAAATGAAATTAGTACCTTTTTGTTGCTATCCTCTGCATGTTGGTAAAATTCAGTTATGTTCAAAACTTCGTGGTACTTTTCCAGTTAGCCACTTTCCAGTTCAGTTATTTCCCTGCATGTCATGCCATGCCATATTTTTGTTGGTACTTGTGCCCTTTATGGTCTGAATCGTTGATTCAATTTTTCCATGTATGTTGGTCATGTTTGGTGTTAATTCTAAGTTATCTATGTTGTTTTCCCATAATGGCAGTTTAATGCTTGTACTGTGCCACCTCCTCACGATTCTCTATAACCCAATGGTCGCTTCTTTTCCAAGTCATTGTGTTTTGTTTGTTTGTCTAAATTCTTAGCTTTCGAGCCCAATTAGGATTATGTGAGTATGCACATATGTTCTCGTCCTTTGGTTCTATGTGTGTATCAATAGATATATTTAGCCATCGTTCCTACCATTACTACTTGGGGTGAAATTTTCAAAATTGTTCTTCTAGTGGATATCCATGATCCACGAGTTGAAATTTTTGGTGATCTATGGTGTAATGTTGAGCAGGATCGACTACTTGACATCAAATTTTTAGATGGAGACTTGTTTCCTGAGATGAAGGTTGATGCATACATGGAAGATATTCCCCTTCCTTCAATAGAGGTGGATGTGTAATGGAAGACTCATATGTCATTGCGGGAGTCAACGATAATAAACTTGCAGGATTTACCCATCTTTGGTACCACTAGTGAAATCATGTGTTGCACTGTGTTTTTGATTATATGGGTACACAATGGATCATTCTGGCTAGAATGATATTAAATAATCCATGTCGCTGATATCCACCAGTTGAAAATCATTTCCATGGAAGGAGAATATGTCACAAAAGGATTCTAGGGTTCAGGGAAGCATGATTAGAAAAAAGGTGAGCTCAACCTATAAGATAATTTTGGCACCAAGCATGGAGGTCGTGGAGCCCTTATTGATCCAATTACCAATGATTTGTTTCACTGTGCATTCTACTTAATTGTAGGAAAAGTGATGAAAAAATATTCCAAGGTAGAGTTCCAACTAAATGCTTTATCAATTGTCAATTTCTGTGCACATGGAACACAAATGAACTAGTGAAAGTATTTGATAAATTATATGCTACATCCTTGTGTGAATATGAATGAGAGGGGTGGATACCTAATCTATGGCTATATCTTAGTTTCATTCACCATGTGTAAATGGAGGCCACCACAAGGGAGGGGGCTCTCAATGACTCCTGAAAACTTAATAGCTTTGAGGTTTGATCCTCGGAAAGAACAAAAATATGCCACCAATGTATCCTTCAACAAATCTTCCTTCCTGCAATGGTACAATGATTTAATCAATGTCACCCAACGTATGAGGATTCTGTAGAAATTCCTTAACATGCACAAAAGCAAAATCTAGTTCAAAATCAATAGGGATAACACCTTTGTGAGGCCCAGGGCTGCAGATATTGAGAAGTTCCACTCTCCCCTTATGCCTTATTATCTTGAAAAAGGAGCTACGAAAAAGGAGGTTTGTTCATGGATTGGTGTGAAGCATATGAAAGAGGCCTGGTTTATATCTTATCACCTTCCCATGATTTCGCAACGGGAGGATCCAGTTATAGAAGATGTTCCAAGTTCTAGTGGAGTAGTGAAGCGACACCGTATGCCTTTAGATTCCCTTGTTTGTCACCTCACCATCCCTTGTTTGTCTTTATACTGTCAGAACCGATGTTGAGTATGTTGATACATCAAATGTGGCCAACTAAATTATTTTCCATGTTCCATTTCCTTCACCCCCTTTTCTGCAAATAAATTTTTCCCTTCCTATGCCTAATGTGTCACAATCCTTTCATCAAGAAAATACCCTCAATATGGAAATAGATAAACCTACAGAGGAGAAGGAATAGTAGTGTCCAAATACTTCACATGACCCTATGCACATCCAAGAAGAAGCCACTTCATCCCATAGCACAAGTTTTATCCTCGAACAAGTTGATCCCTTTCTCTAGGATCCTCAACAATGTTGCAAATTTATACATATGTGTCTAGGGTGAAAAGAGGTTGTACCCTTACTTCCTTATAATATTCAAGAGAGAATTTCTCTTATCTTCCAAGCTACCTCTCCTAGTCCTGATGGTGTTGGAACCCCCAAATTTTCAGAGAGGTCAATTGCAAGTGGTCAGCCACTTATGTCGAGACTACTTATTGATCAATCCATCACTATTGATGATTTTATGGCCTGGACCACACCACAACTGTTGAATGCCATAAGAAATTATGATTCCTAGATAGAGAAACACATCATTTCTTTCAAGAAAGCTAATGAAGAATTAATGAAATCGATCCAACAATTGAGAGACAGTGTCAGAAGACTAAGACCAAGCATACACCTTGCAAGAACAGGCTCAATCAACACTGGATGTTGTTTCTAGGATGTTATTTGAAGTTTGGCCTATGTTTTGATAGGCTTCCCCTCAGTTGCCAAAATATATTACTCTAGTTGCACCAACCCAACCAGTTGAATTTATTGTAGATGCATGGTCCCAGTTGGATGAGAAAATGGACCTTCTACAACAACAAATGGAAGCAATTTTGCTGCAGGAGAAAGGTTATGCCAAATATATGCTTGATAAAATAACAAAGGTGGTTTTAGAAGGGGATACAGTTCAGTCCTCCCTTGATGACCAGACTGACGAATAGAACAAGATTTTTACCATGGTTAATGATTTTCTTGGTCTTTTAGAATGAAGGAATATGATGGATGAAGAATTGATATTTTAGATTCAACATATGAACATGGAAGCATAGGCCATAAGAGACCCTATTATGCAACAATCTAAGTTTGTTGAAATCCAAGACACTGACAATAGTCTTGATGACATGTTTGAAGCTTCCCAAACTTCCAAGAAAAAACTCCATGAATTAAAACTTGTAGTTCAAGCTATGGATGTATAGATTCACCAATTGGATTATGTTATAGGCATAGAGCTACAAAATCTTCTCGCCACTAAGCCTACGGAACTAGACATTGTCATGGCTTAAGAATTTTCTGCGAGGGCTTCTATTTTGGTGTGGAAGTAGCAGGACCGCTTGGAAAATTATGACTATTTATGCAAACATGCCCTTAATATTGTATGGGATTTGTGTCCTTTCATTTGAGGAAGGCCATGGTAAATAATTGAAGGTTTAATTAGGGCGATTCAATAGTTGTGGTTGAGCCTCATTAGGCCCTTCATTTTGGAAAATCCTTGATTTTGATAAAGCATCGTGCACCAGGTGGAAGTCTAGAAGATAAAAAAATACACAATACCATGGGAGAAAAAGAAAGGAATACAAAAAGAAGAGAAGAGAAGATTTTATGTAGTCCATAGTCTTTGTCAAAGATGTGAAAGTATAAATGAAAGGGCAATGTAAAGGGAAAGGGTTAATGATACTGTTCCAACTGTTGGTTGTTGTTACTAGTGTTACTTGTCTAGTCTATGTTATTGTTGTTCTTATCATGGATGGGAATTGTAGTAGTCTATGTTGGTATAGTTATTTTACCAGAAATAGGTATTGATTCTATAATGAGTCATGAAAAGTTAGGTCACGCTACGTGAGACAATGTATTGAAGAGTTGCACGCTTTGGAAAGTATTCTATTAGATCTGAGAACATGGCATATTTGTACTACTGCAAGTTAATGAAATGGTGTGATTTGGGGCCCTAAAAACTTCTTTTATAGTCATTTGTCTCTTTTATGAATGGACCTATAATTTCGTTTCATATTTGTTTCTTCTTCTCTAGTTAATATTTGATTATTGTCGGAACTTAACTTTAATGGTTAATATATGTATCTCATTAGAGTAGAAATATCTGTAATGTTGTGTTCTTTATAGTTCCCTTAATCAAACATGTCTTGACTATTCTTTATGTGATACCTCCTTCCCTTGCATAAGTTTGAATATGTCAACATTCCTAGACTACAACAATGCTTTTTGTTGGAAACTGTCGAGAAACCTAGTCTCAATTTTGCACCAACACCTACACAAACTAATAAACTTATATTTTATTTGTGTTTATATTATTATGTGAGGATATTGTTAGGAATACAAATGTGTCCAAAGTAGGCAAGGAAGTGAATATGGGTGTGAGTAATATCTTTTTAGTGTATGTAAATGTTATGTTATTTCTTTTAAACCTTTATTTTATATATATATATTTTTAATGGGTGTGAAGTAAAAGGTTTATCTATATTTATAAATAGATAAAGCTAGATTAATTGTGTACAAAAATACTTCATACTAAGTTATTTAAGAGAGAAAACAATATTTTTTATCTTTTATGAAATATTTCTAATTAAACCAAAGATATATTAAATAAAATTGAATGTATTAATACTACTTATTTTCTATACACAAAATTGTAGTCATGGACAATGATATATTTCCAATTAAAATAAGCTGAAATGAGTGAAAAAGGAGAAACAAAATATGCAACCAACAGTATAGGAAATGTTTTGACAAATGTGTTAAAAAAAAGAAAGATGAACACCACATAAACAAGTGTTGCATGGCAACATAGTCCCTGCCAGTTTGGAATGGGAATAAATGCACTGCTATGTAGGGACTGAGGGAGATATAGAAGTCTGAAATAGTAGAGACACATGGAAAGAATATTGAAGTACAGGTGGTATCCATGCAGAGGATAACTCATTCTAGTGTGTCACACTCTAGCCATAAGACATTGGGCTAGTAGACAACCCCCAAAGATTTCTATTTAAAGAGGTAGAATAACTGGATTGATAAAAAAGAAAGATGTGATCAATATAGACTTACTATGAAGCTTATGTGTTTTTGTTTCTCTCGTCGATAACCACTGAAATCGTGCCAACCAATTGTTTCCCTTCATCAGTGAGCTTTCCCATTCTCCTTTGGATCCATTCTTCAATGTAGCTTCTCATGGGGGCCACATTGATTTCATCCTATATATCTATGTTGAAAAGCTCGTTTTATAATTTCCTTAGATCCATAGAAATACTATGCAAAGCATGTTCAATTTCTTCATTGTGTGTTGAATAGTCCACTATCAAGTTCTCGACATCATATTCACCATATTCAAGGATGTCGTAAAACCTTTTTAAAGAAAACCCCTTTAAAATATCAAGTTTTTCATCGAAGTCTTTCTTGGTTAAGGAAAAGGATTTGAGAATTAAGTTTGGGTCCTGAACCTCGTTGGTACTTCTGGCTAAGTCTATCTGGGTCAGGTTTTTGAATAATTCTTCTTTCTCTGATATGGATTGTTCACATGATTCGACAATGAGCTACAGGTTCTTAACATTCTCTTTCCAACATGCTTTTAATTGTTTGATCTTCTTTGGGAGGGGATATCCTCTTGTATTCTTTTATAATACGAGCTATTGATGGCATGGTTGGAAAAATGGATCACCATCTGTAGATAGAAATATTCTTCATTTTTTAAATTCATCTGCAAATGTTTGTGCAAATAATTTTCCCTCGTTCGAAAGGAAGCTATATTTTGTGATGTTTCCCAGGCTTTAGTAATTAGCTACATTACTTTCTTGATATTCTTCTCTACATAGCCTCTACAGGATGGGAGGAGGCTGGAGGATCCTTTTAACTTTGTTCTAGTGCTGGCACGCACAGTTTTTGCTAAAGGACTGGAAAACACTGGGGTAGGAATGAAATGCTCATCCAATTTCTTGATTCGGTCATTCAGTTTGGCATTCTCTACAATTCCTCCATTGGAATCATCAAGAGCATCATCGGTTGGATGGTGAAATTGGGAGATTTGGGAAGGATGGATTTTCCTAAGGTTAATCTCCGAATGAGATTTCCCTTTCTTATTTTTTACATCTCTCTTTTCAATAAGTAAATTTTTAGATTGGCTGTCAAAAATAGCACTCTGGAATACGAAATATTCATGTTCTTAAAACATTTCGGTCTCAACTATTTACATTGTGGAACTATGGTGCATCGTGTTCATGGGAAGATCAACTTTGTGGAACATGGCATCCACAAAATTTTCAAGTTGCAAGTCCTCACATTCAATTTCAGGCTCTTCCTCCTACCCTACAATGTTTTTTCTCTTGTTCATCAGGGGAAGCTTGTGAGAATTATCAATTTTTCTTCCAGGAGGGTTCTTATCTCCTCCTTTGTTTGAAGATTTTTGGGTTTATTTCTTATAGGGATGGGTCATTGAAGCGGTGCTCTGTGATGTCGTGCTCTTGGTAGTGTTGGTCAAGGACTGAACACTCTTCTCATGGGAGCCTTTCCCTATTGTTTGTACAATTCTGTTTCACTTTGAAATGTCTCTACATTGCAATCGTCAGAAGCAAGAGTGTTGTCGTCAGTCTCTCTGTCTTCAGTCAGGAGTCTATGGATAAAAGAGATTCTAAATCCAACTGATAGTAAAGTTTCTCTAAAAATCCCATTAGGGTCGAACCCTCTTATCCTTTCAACATATTTTTGGTTCAAGTTCTTGAAATGGACTGTGAATTTGTCAATCCTGTTGACGTTTTTGAACACAAAGTCCCCGACTTTGCAGAGTAGAGGAATGGATTGTTTTTTTCTCCTGCCATGGAAAAAATGCAACCAGTAGTTGTATTTCCTTTCTATTTCTGCAACAAACATCTTGTTCGTGATGTGACATGGAAGGAAAGAAGGATTTTACTTGGAGCCAAAGATAATTATTACACTATGATTTTCCTTTCATTCAAGTGTACCCTTCTTGTCCAAAAAATTGGTTTCCTAGCTAGACATTTGGGGAGCATCCTTTCCTAATAGTAAATCTTTTAAAACCGAGACAAAGTCATTAAAAACCTCATAAAAATAATGGGAGGCCTTGTGCCTTCACAAGGCCTAGTACCAAAATGTTACTGGGTCGAATTCATAGTTTATTTTCTTGGACAAAGACAGTTTTGGAAAAAGACAACAATGCACTATTGCAAAATCAAGTAGGATGAGATATAAAATTTATTCTCCTCTTTGAATCATGACAGTTGGGAACAAATTTCAACAGAAATTAGCTTCCCCAAATAAAAAATGAAATGTTCCTTGACTGTGAAGTACAAAATATAAATAACTATATGGGAAATGGTTGCCGTGGATTCTTATCTCATTATTCTTGTAAACAACTAAGCAATTTCCCGGAATGAATTTCTAAAGGAACTGACATGCAACTTTGTTATATCTTCAGGAAATGTTGTCGAGTCTTTGAGGAACTCGGGTCAGAGGTCCAACCCGTTATCATGTTTTTCTAGGAAATACTTGCAGTCTTGTCCTCTGAAGGCCAATGTTATCTCCGACAATCTTAACATCTTGTGAAAGACCTAAGGTGACAAAGAAACATGAGAATGGTCGTGCAATGGAATAATTCTTTGTCTTGAAATATATTATTTGGTGAACCAAGAGACCACCTCCTTACAGTAAAAACCTCAGGGACACAGCCTGCACGAGAGATTCCATAGGTCCAAATCACTTCATTTTGGGTGTAACGGGATTAATAGTAAGAGTATGCCCTGGAAAATTGGAAGTTATGGTCCTCATATCTGAATATATTCACTACGTATCCATAGAACTACTGTTGAGTTGCTGCCATAAGTTTACGAGAACATTGGTTTTATCCAGAAGATGCTTGAAATGAAGAGTTGGAAGGGATAATACAAACCTGCACAAATCTTGGTCCAATGCTTGTGAATGGGAGATCTTCTTGAGTCTTTCACTCATTAATGACAATATCGATGACTGTTGCATGATGCGTTGTTAGCATTAAAGACTAGCAATTACATACCTAGAAGTGAGAACATGGCGGGTACGACAATGAGCAATTAAGGATTGGAGATTTTGTGAAGGAACCAACGCGATGATCCGTGTTTGAGATGAACAATCGAAATGGATAATATAAATATCCAAAGATCTTAGTTTAATGCATATTAATGAGAGATCTCCTCAAGCGTTTTGATCATTAATGACAATGTTGACGGTTCCTGCATGGTGAGCTATTAGCATGAAAGGTTACTAATTTCATATTAAGAAAGAAGTAGAAAGGTCACAGGGAACGGAAAGAGAAATTAAGGAGTGTCTAATTATCAAAAGTGGTCAAGAGGGATTCAAAATAGGGTTACAAGGTACAACCATTAGAGGTGAGGGACCGAGGGTCAAATTGTATGTCTCAAAATTTTTTGAGTGCAAAATGCATAACACGGAAGAGGGAATGATGGGATAGTCTAGAGGGAAATTTGTATATCAAGGAACTTCGGGTACTATTTGCAGGCCATGAAACATTGGAAGCACAATCATGAGCTCGCCAGTCTAGGAACCCCCAATCGAAAAATAGGCTTAAGTATGGAATAGGGAAACAATTGGCCAAACTTGTTTTCACTACTATATTGAAATTTGTAATAGATATTCCATTACCTAGAAAGATATTTTTTGCATCTCTCTGGGCAAGTTTTGTGGATATAGTCAATGTGACTGTCTCACTGATCCTTTTTCTTTTTAATGACGGTCTGTGCAGTTGTTGCATGATGAACTATTAGCATTAAACCTTGTTCGTTGCATACTTTGAAAGAAGTGCGAAGGTGGCAGGCATAGTAAACAATGACTAAGAACTAGAGATTTCATGAACCTTCCAATTCAAGGATCCGCAAAAGAGATTCCATGAAATGGGAAAGTATGGAAAGCGGTCGGATGAGCTTCAAAATTAGGGTGACAATGGTTCCCCAGGAGACATGACTTCCTGAGGGTCAAATTGTGTGTCTCGAAACTTGAGTGAAAAATGTGTACCATGGAAGAGGGGATGATGTGGGAGTCCGGTGGTTAATTTTTATATGGCAGAATTGTGGGAGATATCCTCAATCCTTTTGCTCATTAATGACATGTTTAAGGTTCATGCATGACAAAGTGTTAGCATTAAATCTTACCAATTGCATATCCAGAAAGTAGGAAGGTGGTGAGGATAGGGAACAACAATTAAGGAATGGATAATTATCAAAAGCAGTTGGTCGGGCTTCAAAATAGGGCTACAAGATACAACCAATAGAGGTGAGGGCTCGAGGGGAAAATTGTATGTCTCGAAAGTGTTGACCGCAGAACGCGTAACATGGAACAAGGCATGATGGTGCATTCCTATGGACAAATTGTATATCACATAACTCTTAGTACTGTTTGTTAGCCGTGAAACATTGGAAACAAAATCCTAAGCCTGCCAGTCCAGGAACCCATAATCGAAAAAGTGTCTAAGTATGGAACAGGAAAATGTTAGGCCAGACTCGATACACAATGTTTGTATCATGTGAAACAATGGAAATGTACCATGTCATGAAAACACAACCAACTTGCATCTAAGTATTGAAAGGAATGGCGGACGGTCGGACTCGTGATAGGGGCATTCCAGTGGACAAATTGTATATTGTGAAACTCCAAGAATTGTTTGCAAGTCACGGAAGATTCAAAACAAAATTTTGAGCTTGACAGTGTAGGAACCTGCAATCGAAAAATTGTCTAGGTATGGAATAGGGAAACAGTAGCCTAGACTTATTTTCGCTAATATATTGAAATCTGTAATAACTTTCCCATTACCTGGCAATATCTTCTCTGCATGTTTCTGGAAACTTTGTGTAGGGACAGTCAGTTCTAGAGGCTTCTTCTTATTAATGATGATCTATATGGTTGTTGCATGATGAAGTATTAGCATTAAATCTTTGTTGTTTCATATTTGGAAAGAAGTACAAAGATGGACAACATAGGGAACAATGACTAGGAATTGGAGATTTCATTAAACCACTGACCCAAGGATCCAAAATAGGGTGACAAGGTATCCCCAAAAGATGTGATGCCCTGACAGTCAAATTGTATCACTTAGAACATTTGAATGCATAATGTGTAACATGGAAGAGGGGACAATGTGGGAGTCTGAGAGTGAATTTGTGTATCACAGAGTTCTGGGTGCCATTTGTAGGTCATAGAACAATGGAAGTTAATATAGAGGCCGAAATAATTAATGTGCATTTGTAAGGGAACAATTGTGGCGGGGATGGAAGAGAGCCATAAGTGGTTTGGATTTTTTTATGAATTCACGTAAAGTGAAGCTTGTGAGTTGAAGGAGTGTGGGGTGTAATTGTAGATCAGGGAATATTTTGGGTGCAAGATGTATATCACGTAACAGGTGGAAAAATTTAGCTAAGTATAGAAAGGAACAACGGTCGTTCTGATTACTGTACATGGTGGTATTAATGCGTGTTAATGGGAGATGTCCTTGAGGTATTTTTTCTTGTTAATGCCAATTGTTTCGTACCTGTGTGTTCAGTTTTCACTAGTAAAACCATAATTAATGCTCATTGGGAAGGGTGTGAAGTTAGTGGGGATGGAAGGAAGCAAGAGATGATTTTAAACTTTTGTGAACCCTGGTAGAGTGAATCTTGAGTGTTCGAGGAGTCCATGGTGGAATTGTAGATCACAAAAGTTTTGAGTGAAAGATGTATATCATGGAAAAATCCAACAACAAAGTTCGAAAGCACCATCCCCAATAACCGCGGCCATAAAATTGGCTAAGTATGGAAAGTAACAACGGTGGGTCAAAATCATCATTTGAGGATATAGATGGAGATGAAGATCTCTCAGATTGCCAAACTAGGAACTTGCGATCATAGAAAGGAGACTAAGTATATAACCAAAAAATGATAATAGACATGAATAAGAAAAGGGAAAAAGGGCTAAGTATATCACAGAACAAAATCTATTGTTCGTTTATTAATGCCAATACTTTCAAACCCCTGATGAGTTCTCACTAGTAAAAGAACAAATTGCAGATCACATAAGTTTTTGGGTGAATATGTATATGACAGAACAGGGGACATAAGTGTTGGATATCGCAAACTCGGGACCCGGTGGTCAGATAATTGGCTAAGTATTGAAAGGGACTGCGGTCGGTTGAACTCATGGTGTGAATATATAGATAAAGATGAGAATCTGCTAATCCACGAACCCAGAAATTTGTGATCATAGAAATGCGACTAAATATAGAACCACAATGGGATAATAGAGGGGAAGAAAACAAGGAAAATTTAAAGAGAAAGTGTTTATATTTATTCCAATAGTATTCATATTAATATATATTAATAGATTATTTCTGGTCCAAATGTAAAGAATCTTCCAATTTGTAGGATGTTTTTCGGTTTGCAAATTTTGTTGAAACCCATAAGCAATAGAAAGAATATATATATATATATATATATATATATATATATATATATATACGTATTATGTAACATTTTTTATATGCACGGATATTATCAAATAGAAGAACTTATAATATATGTAGAATATTGAACAGGAACATGACATCAACACCTGAGTTTCCTTGTTGAAATAGAGTCATTAATTCATTCTATTTAAGGGACCCCGAAGAATGAAAGCAGGATGGGTCCTCCCATTTCTTTATTAAGTATAGGGAGGGTGCCACATTAGTATGGCTTATCACAAATTATTCTTCCATGTAAAATGTAAGGACCGAACAGAGTATCCTTTATTTAAATCAAAGTATTGGGCAACAGAAAGAAAAGCTTGTCGTGCATGTTTAACCACAGACACAAAATAAAGTACAAAATAAAATAAAAAACATTATCAGACATTGGAAAACACCATACAAAAACCTCAAATATTCTATATTCAGATAGACTAGGTTACAAAAGACAGGTGAGATTATTTCCCAAAATAGTTGTCTTGAAATAGTTCATCAGATATTCTCTGAAATTTAAATGCATTTTCCATAATGACTGTGATTGGGGTTTTCGCCGAAAAAAAATAAATATGTACAATAATCAAGCCTGTAGATAGTCTTTTATATATTTCAACTTGATCATCAAATGCTTGCTTGGTAAAAAAACAAGTTGAATATCAATTTCAGGTCTTGGACTTCATTGGTGTTGCCAGCTAGATCTATCCCAACTTTTTGAATAGCTTGTCTCTTCTATATATGTCCTTCCTGCATTATCTATTTATTCAACATTCCATACTTTGCTAAGTGTTCATTTCCCTCTATCGTCAAAAACATGGGGCTTAAGGTGCCTTCCTTGTAATTTTCTTGGTCATCGACAACTAAGACAACTTAGAGATGTGATTCAGGCCCAATTCAAAGATGAGGGAGTGGTTTTATGTGATGTAATATTTGGGGGGAAAAAATCATGTTATCCAACAAAAGATGAGACAAAAAAAATTCAAGTATGTTGTGATTGCTATTCTCCCTGTATTCGATCATTTGTTTGGTTGAAAGGCCTGCCTAAATATTTGCATGTTGAATTTATTTGTTTTATTGTTGTAAATTGGAAAGGACGTCCAAGTCACCTACAAAGTGATCCTTTTTTGAATTACACAGCTTCTTCCTGCAACACAGATCTTGAAAGTGTATCAGATTCTATAGATCACATAAGAATATATCTTTCGTCATAGGAGTGGCAGACATCACGGCTCACAAAATGGTCTGGAATATTTGGAAGTACCGCCAAATATTACTCCATGCTTGAATATACTCAAAAGGAAATTATAAATTTCGATCCTCATGAACGTGAGAAACTGTATGCGCATTTGAATAAAATTCTAAAATTACAAAACCTTTTATGACAAAGTTGTAATAGACTTGACAGACAACCAACTTCTATCTCAAATATTGTTGAGCAACCTCTGAATGTAGTAACAGACTCACCATAAAATCAAATTTTGATCACTACTAATACTAATTTCAAGTGTAACAAGTCGTGATCCCAAGCTCCAGTTAGTTTCACCTTCAGGCATCCACATTGGCAGTAACTCCAGGCTCCTGATAGCTTCGGCTTCGGACATCGACACTGGCAGTGGCAATGGGAACATTGTTATTGACTGCAGTGCGGTAATGTGGTGAACATGAAGGAATATCATTGTCAAAGCACTTAGACTGCAAGATTGTTAGACCTGCAAAGAGCATCAAATTCAGTTTTTTTTTGTCACGACAATTACAATTTTTCTTTCAGTCCAAAAATCATTGGACATTGGGTGTCCTGTGTGATAATGACCTTGACATTAGGTACATGTCATACATCTATTATCTAACATCGTAGTGTTAATACAATTTCCATAGTGGACGACAACTCGATTGCATTAGCACAAGCAATATTAATTTTGTTATTAATTAACATCCTTGAGGGACGTGAATCTCAAACAATGCCTCGAACTTTTAGAACAACCGTGTGTTTAAAAAATACATTGTTTTATATTTTAAGAAATAAGAGATTTTATTTTCTATGTCTAACATAAGGTTGCACACATAAACCTTTTTAAGTTAACTGAAATTAATATATAGTCAACTCAGATTCTCGGAAGCAATCAAATTCCCTAGAGCTAGTTTATTTCCATCATATTGGTTGGGATAGAAGGATCCACTGCCAGGACAAAGAAAGAAGGTAGCAATAAAAGCACCTATGAAAACGCAAGCTGGTGATGGAAGCACTCAGTGACCAAGAAGGCACTATGTCCTTATCGATCTCTTATCCCAATGAACAACTCAAGAGGTTCTTGCGGTGAGGTCATGGAAATTTATTTGATCCAGACAAGGCAATAAATCAAGCACCACGCAATTCCTTTTTGGTTTTCAATTACTGCAATAGAAGAAATGCATTATCCTTATTCAAATCAAGGGAAACAATTGGAAGATTCATATTGGGTGGAAACAACTCTGGAATACCCTATTACATCAAGGTCTCTTCTAAAGAATGAAACAAAATGATTACATCAAGGTGGTAGTAAAAGGTGATTTTCAAAAATCAAATCATTAGTTGAACACGCCAAACTTCTTGCAAAAGGTGGTAGTATAAAGTAATCTTTAGAAAGTGTTGCAAAGTCCATAATCCAAATTTTCTTCCCATTAACTTTTCCCAGTTACATGTTTATGCAAGCATTAGAAACTTTTGAGAGCCTTGTTCCCTTGTTATATACCCACCTTCAAGTATGGGGAGAATATTCGTGCAAAGAGCAGCAATATCTTTGACCCAGATGCAATCATATGCATAGGAATAGTGAAAACAATGTGCAGTAGTGATAGAATGTTGATTGTATGTGGAGCCTGTTACTACACCCAGAGGATGGTGAACAAACTTTGATAAAGAATATGAATTTATGTCAAGTCTATTACCACACCTAAACGTTTCTCAACAAACTTTGAAATAGAAACTTCTGTAATTTTAGGATGTTGATTCAACCACCCATACAGTTTCTCACATTCGTGACGATCCAAATTTATAATTTCTTTCTGAGTATATTCATGAATGGAGTAATATTTGGTGTCATTTTTGAATGTTCAAGACCATTTTGCAAGCCATGATATGTGTGACTCCTCTGACGAAAGACAAATTCCTGTGTGGTCTACAGAATTTGATGCATTTGCCAAATCTGTGTTGTTGGAAGAAGCTCTATATTTCAACGAAGGAGAATTTTGCAGGTGACCTAAAAGTCCCTTCCGGTTTCCAGTAACAAAACAAAGAAGTTCAACACACAAATCTTCAGGCAGGCCTTTCAACCAACCAAATCATCGAATACAGAGAGAATAGTAATTACAAGATTCTTGATTTATTTTTGTGTCTGAGTTTTTGTTGGCTAACAGAGTTTTTTTTTTGCTCAAAGCTGACGTCACATAAAACCATTCCCTCGTCTTTCAATTGGGCCCGAATGGCATCTCTAATTTATCTCACATGTCGATAAACAGGAACATTACAATGAAGGCATGTTAAATCTTAAGTCTTCGATGATATAGAGAAGCAAGAATAAGTATTTAAAATGAACACTAGAGGATGATAGTATAATCTTCCATAAATATTGCTTTAATTCATTTTAATGGCAGATGCCCATGATCTTTTCTCTTATTAATGCCAATATTTTTTGAATATGTGTGTTGAATAGTCACTAATAACATGAGTTAACATTCCCATATGCAAGCAGATTCTCAAATATGACAACCTGTAATATATGCACAATATTAACGAGGGACATGACATCAAGAAAGTTTTGGATGACACGTATGTGGATGTCAACATGTTAGTACAATATTTCACTGTTACTATGATGATTCCTTAAAAAAACTAAAATAACCAACACTTTTTTCCAATTCAAGATGGACGCAATTTTTTTTATCAAATCCCATAATATTTGCCCGTTAATGCATTTTAATGGGATATGTCCTTGCAATTTCCACTTATTAAAGCCAATATTTTCGAACTTGTCTGGTGGGTTGTCACTAGTAAAATCATAATTAATGTGCATTAGGAAGGGCGAAAGGTGGAGGGGATGGAGGGGAGAGAAAAATACTTTTGAACTTTTTTGAACCCGAGAGTGCATGAACCCGTGAAACTTTGAAGACTCGATTAATTACTGAAAGGCGGGTTGGATAGACAAAGTCATCATAGGCAGAGTCAGGATTGCGAGTTCGAGGTCGAAGATGTATACGCCGAAGATTTTTGGGTGCAAGATGTATACGCCGAACACGGGGCACCGGAGTTTAATATCTCCTATCCGCAAACCCGCATTCATAAAATTGTCTAAGTATGAAAACAGACAACAGTTGGTCGGACTCGTGAAGTGAAGATATAGATGGAGATGAGGATTTGTCAGTTTTCCACCACATAAATCGGCGAGCACATAAATAGGACCAAGTATAGAACCAATCTTTTGAATATGTGTGTTGAATAGTCACTAATAACATGTGTTAGCATTTCCATATGAAAGAAAATTCCCAAATATGACAACCTGTAATAGATACACAATATTAAAGAGGGACATGATGTCAAGACCTTTGTGGATGACACGTTTGTAGATGACGGTGGGGTAGTACAACATTTCACTATAACTATGACGATGCCTTAAAAAAAAAAAATAACCAACAATTTTTTCCAATTCAAGATGGACACAAAAAAATAATCAGATCCCATAATATTCGCCTGTTAATGCGTTTTAATGGGAGATGTCCTTGATATTTACTCTTATTAATGCCAATATTTTTGAACCTGTCTGGTGAGTTTTCAATAGTAAAAGAATAATTAATGTGCATTGGGAAGCGCAGAAGGTGGCAGGGATGGAGGGGAGCGAAAAAGTCTTTTAAAATTCTGTGAACCTGGGAGCCTGTGAACCCGCAAAACTTTGAAGACTCAACTAAGTATGGAAAGTCAGGTTGGTCAGATAGAGTCATCGTAGGTAGATCCAGGCTTGCGATTTCGAGGAGTATGGGGTCGAATTGTACACCATCGAAGTTTTGGGTGCAATATGTATACCCTGAACATAGGGCACCAGAGTTCAATAGTGCCTATCCGTGAACCTGCATTCATAAAATTGGCTAAGTATGCAAATGAACGACGTTCAGTCGGACTCGCGATGTGAATATATATATGGATATGACGATTTGTTAGTTTTCCACCCTAGGAACCCGTGAGCACATAAACGTGACCAAGTATAGAACCATAAATGCATAATAGAGGGGAAGAACAAAAGGGAAAAGAGGGTAAGCTTAGAAGAGGAAAAAGAAAGGGAGACAAGAAATTTATCCCTCACACAACAACACTTAGTCTCATAACCATGAATCCATAGAAAACCATTATATACAAACTTTGGTTCAATTCAAAAGAGTTGTTGTTTATATCTACTGCAAAATTTTGCATATTATTTTGTCTTAATAGTATTTTTGGTGGCCCAACTGTAAAACCATGTTCCAATTTAAATTTTCCAAGTGGAGATGTGTTTGTGAAGAAACCAGTGAACAAGTACGAAGATGCTTAGATGCAGCTGTAGGACCTCAACTCTACAGAGTTGAATCAAACAACAACAAACAACATCCAGTGAACCAACGAGAAAGCATCAACTAGTCAACCAGGAATTTTGGTGAAGAACAATATTGTCCAACTTTACTGCAAACTAGATTGTATAAAAAAATCAGAGGAGTATATTGTAACATGCCTGTTAAGAAAACATTTCAGGCTGTGAGGCCTAGTAGGTAAACATGTAAGACTGTGAGGACCCTACAAATGCCTCCCACTGTAAAAACATTCAAGGAAGCTGTATTTTTGCACGATTGGCATTCTTCATCTGCAATTGGACCACCTCCATAACACCCAGTGACATATAAAAAAGGAATTCAAATTTTCTCTTCGCCTACGAACATGTTCTGGAAGATGATTTTGACTCAAGAATATTCAACATTTAAATTTTTAACTTGCAAACTGGAAATAGAAAAAAACAAAGAATGAACACGAACACAAATCTAGCAATAAACCCACCCGTCAATGGGGAATGACAACAACAACAAAAACATCAACAGGAAAACAAGAAACCAGTCAAAAAGAAATGAGAAAGAAAAAACCAATGAACCAGTAATGCCACCAAAGAACAATATTTCCCATATTCACTACAGAAAACATTGCAGAAGAAAAAAAAGAAGAACGAAAATGTATTGCAACAGGCTTGTCAAGCAATGCAGGAATGCAACCGCAGCACTGAGACCCACAGGTGACTGGAGAAGGATAGAAGTGAACCCACTGGCCCGCAAACTGTAACAACAGGTCCAACTATATATGCAGGACCCCAACCTTGAAAAGTTGAAGAAAACAAGAGCAAGCAACAAATAACAAACTAGTGAACAAGCACCAAAAGGACCAACTACAGTTGGAGGACCTCAACTCTACAAAGTTGAATCAAACAAAAATAAGAAACATCTAGTGAACCAAGGAGAAAGCACGAACCAACCAACCAGGAATGTCAGTGAAGAACAATATTGGCCAAATTCACTGTACACAAGACCGTATCAAAACATTTGGAGGAAAATGTATTGTAACACAACTGTTAAGAAAACATTTTAGGCTGTGAGGCCTGTTAGGTAAATATTTAAGACTGTGAGGACCATACAAAGGCCTCCCACTATGCAAACAATTAAGAAAGTTGAAGTTTCCATGGTTGGTATTTTTCAATACTGGGAGCGATCAAAATCCTCTTGCAGTCCATGTTTGTATGTGATTACTATGACCAGAGAAGCAGGATTGTAATGTTGTCTTCGTCTCGTTCCTGATCGCCAATGTTTGGCACAGAAATCACCTCCATTGCAGCCACAGTGACGTATAGGAAAAGGAAATCGTATTTTCTCCTCACATACAAAGATGTTATGCAAGAGGAGTTCGGGTCAGGCATCCCCAGTAGTAAAATTTCTCAGCTGCGAACTACAAATATCAAACAACAAACAATGAATAGGAAGCTAAACATGGCACTGAAACCCACCTGTCAATGGGTAACGACAGAAGGCTAGTTCCAATTGCGGTTGCAGAATCCAAATCATGCAAACTGCAACAAGATTAACAGATAAACAAGAACAACAACAACAACATGAAAACAAGAAATAAGTGAACAAGCAAGGAGCAAGCATGGACTAGTGAACCAATAATTCCGCTGAAGAACAATATTTCCCATATTCACTACAGAGAACATTGCATAAAAAAAATCGGAGTAAAATGTAGTGTAACAGGCCCGTGAAGTAAACATTTAAGGTTGTGAGGCCTGTTAAGTAAACATTAAAGTCTGTCAGGACTATTGTGTAAACATTTAAGAAATATTGGAGTGTGGTAGGTCTGTTACGTATGAAAAACAATTATTATATTATTTTATAACCAAAAAAAAATTTAGTAACAATAGTTCGAACAATAGAGGCTATGCAATTTTTTTTTTATTCAAACGACAAACTAATATGAATTCAACTAATAAAAACCCGACTCTCTATGTTCAAAACTTTGGATATCCAAACATTTCAAGAAAAAAGTAAAAATTCAGAAAGATCATATTTGATCAAAAACTTTGGATATGCTAACATATAAGCATTGGGAATATAGAAGTTGGCAATAAGACCTCCAATTTGTTATCCAATTAGATCATGACATATATGGTATTTTTTATTTTATAAAAATTAATGTGTTTAGTTCGCTAGTTCCAACAATAGAGATTATTCAAATATTTTTAGTCAAAGGACAAACTAATATGAAGTCAATGATATATCGAGCGTTATAGTCCCTCTATGCCTTCGGTAGGGACTAAAAAGTGTTGAAACATTTTCTACAAGAATTCTAAATGAAGATAAAAATAGAGAAAACAAACAAAAAGAGAACAAAAGGACTACATAGACAACTTTAATTCACCAGTAAAGATAAACGCATAAAATTTCTTGAAGCTTAACATTCCATGGCATGAAAAAAATGAAAACAACTAAGAACCATCTCACATAGGTTGCAATGTGAAAAATGAAGATGAGCATAACCAAAGAAGTTGTGGGATCAAAGGTTATCTTAAGTATGTAGAAATGAGGAGATAGAATCTAAACAACACTTTCTCAATGAGGGATGTTGAATTTGCATATCAAAGGCTAGAAAACAACCTTTTAAGAGAATTTAGTAAGAGGTATGGTAAGGTTTTCTAAGAACATAATCTAATAAGAAAAAGAAACAAAGAGGTATGGTAAGGTTTGCTAAGAACATAATCGAATAAAATACAAATGATTGGAATTAGAGTTAATAGCTCCACTAGTATTTGATGTAGAACAAAGAGAACTAAAATCAGTTAAGTAATCCAAATCCGCGATATGAATCTTATCATTATACTGCTAATTCTAATTAATCTGATTTTTATTTTATTTAAAAATATATATATATATATATAATATAACCTATATTTAATATAATAATTTAATTTCATAAATGGTTCAATAAAATCTACCTATCTGTTTATATATCTTGAAATTTACCTTTCAACGGTAAAAAGTGAAGATGTTAGTGAATGAAACCAAAGTAAAAAGGAATTAATGGAACCTTATCCGAATAATTAATATTGAATGATTAAAATGCCATTTTATTATATATTGTTTTTGTTTTCTTCGCAAAAACAAATGGCACGCTGGTTTGGTGTGTTATGGATAACACATTAACAATATGCTTAGTGGGTGTATATCATAGCAGTAGATGGTTGGATTTAATTGTTTGCGTATATTGAAATTTATGATGTTTTTTTAATATAGTTTATGATGGTTTTTTATATATAATTTGTTATTTGTAATGAAATAAAATTTGATTTTTATAGGTGAAATAATCTTTATGATGATGATGATGATTAACGTCCACTAAGACCTAATTGGTCTATCGGACCATAAGAGGGTAAGTGATTACTT
>JZKD02S2390150.1:181903-225196 GCA_000966675.3 Picea glauca | reverse complement strand
GAGTTTCTTCTTATCCCAACTCCAAAGTTCAACTGATTTACAATTGTTTTCAAACCCATAATAAGCTTTCCATCCCCCAATAATCCTTTTATCAATACTATAATTCCAATTAAGCTTGTGGTGAATATCAATTCCAAGATATTTGTGTGAAGTCACTTCCTCCAAGTTGTTGTTGTCAAATACCAAGGTATCATAAGGGATCTTATTGGATTGAATAATCATGACCTTAGTCTTATCAATATTATCATACATTAGTATTATAGTTAAATATGTATTTTTTTATTTAAATTTAACAATTGTATTTTATTTTTGTGTTAAAAGATTAAAAAAATATTCTTAAATCATCATAAAAAAGTTAGGAAGATTTGTATTGTAATAATTTTTTTGAAATTTGATTTAATTTGGGTGTACATATAACATTATATAAGAAAGTGGTTTTCATCCTCAACTCTTTTAAACTGACAGAGATGAAAAATTCTTTCGACCTACAACATTTTAGGAATTGACCAATGCCATGTTTTAGTATGGCGCTCATGAGATTTTGTTCTTATTTTAGCAATGTTGATTTCCTTATTTATGCTAGTCAAAACAAAGAGATACTTTTAATCTTCTAGATTATGTTGATTACCTCCTTATAGTATCTTAATGTTTTCTACACTGCACCAGATTTTCTCCTTAAATTTAGATGTAATAATATTTTTAATATTGTTATTTTGTGAATTGACCTCTTCATTTATTTCCCAATGATTTAGCCAATACTTGGCATATTTATGCCAACCCTACTTGAGTCATGGTTGTTTTTGAATGGAATTTGAAGCAATAAATTAGGAAACCTCTTGTCTTCCATGTTGTTTATCTTATTCGTATACAATAGATACCTAGTAATAACCATGTTGTCCATGTGGAAAGGTCTCTTCTATGAGGAGGATAAGATAGGGTGTATTGTCTTTAATTTTGAGATTATAAGTTATAAAACACATTTGGATTTTCTCTATCTTTCTCCATGATTATCTAGAGATGTTGTAGCCCCAAATTTCACAACCATATAAGATATCAAGATGATGAGAATCACAAGGAGGAGTTTACTTTTATCCCACACCAAAAGTTCCATTGATTTAAACAAAAATTTAAAGTCTATAATAAGATTTTCACCCTTCATTTATCGTTTTTTTAATGTTATAGTTCCAATAAATCTTGTGATGAAAATTAATTTTGAGATATTTGTATGAAGTCACTTCCTTCAAGTTGTTTTTCTCAAACATGAATTTAGCATAAGCGATCTCTTTGGTTTTAATTATCATAACCTTCATTTTGTCAGTGTTAATAGTCTTACGTGTACTAGAGTAGAAATCCTTGAAAATTATTAGTTGGTTGTCAATATCAAAGCGAGTACACACCATAAGAACAATATAATCAATGTGACGAATAAGGATGATGACTATACGTGCTAGAGTCAGAATTCCACAACTTGCCAATGTGTATACCAAAAATGGTATGGGATAGGGAAGAACCTTCCTCAACTCTTATATTACAGTTAATTTCTTGTGTCTAGCTCTCAATGTTCCTAAACTTGGAAATAACGTTATGACCACATATCTCTCTCACCACAACATTATCACCACATCTCTCTCTCATACAACGTTATCACCACATCTCTCAACTCAAAAGGAACCCTCAAATCTTCTAATTCATCCCAAAGGTTAGTCCTATTTAATATGTCAAAATTTTGTTGCTCCAATATGATGCGACTTGAGTATATGTTCCTATGAAAACCCAATTTTCCTTTTCGTTATTTATAAAAATGTATTCGTTGAAACAAGATTCATTTTAAATTTATTATATGTTATAGGTACAATAACTAAACAAAAAGGTTGTTGGATTGGATTTTGACCCGATAGTGTTTCCTTTGCACCTAGTCACTCAGGCAACTAGGGTTTATCCCTCACATTCTGAGGGCCTGATCGGGGCATTTTTGTGTGATTATCCTCGATCAAAACTCTTTTTTTTTGTGATGGTATGTCATTCCCCTAGTTTTGATACTCTCACAAGTCATGGGACTATTCATTCTAAGTCTTTTGATTGGCCTCTGACTTGCCCTCTTCAAGTTTCTCCCTTTGGTTCTATTTTCATTCAAGTACTTTCACAATGTCATGTAGAGAAATGTTGCTTCTCCTTCTTGATCAATACAAGAGGGTTTGACTCATTTCATTCCTACGAGGAAGGAAACTATTTCAAATATTTATCATCTCAACTCCACTACTCTCATTTATTGTTTTAATGGTATCTAGCCACTTCTAGATAGCCTTGATGATTGGATGATTAGATCTTGGTTTCCAGATTTTAAAAGTGAGGTTTTCATTTATCCCTACTCAAGGGTTTTCCATTGTTGAGTTCGATTTCAAAGAAGATAAATATTTGATCTTTAGTTTTGACTTCTAGTTTTGGGGAAATTTCGGTTTATGCATGAATTTTTGGTCCCCCTCCTTTGATCCTTTGAAGAGTTCCTTATCTTTGACACTTGTTGGGGTTAGGCTCCCAAATTTTCCTTTGCATTTTTGGGGCTTATAATCTCTCTGTGCCATCGATAATTCTTTAAGAAGTTTTCATTTTAAAAGACATGAAATAGAAAACTTATCCATATGGACGTATGCTCAAATTTGTGTTGAAATGGATTTAAGCAAAGGGTTTTCAATCAAGATCATTTTGACTGCGGATAACTATTTGTGGACTCAAAATTTGGATTATAAAAAAAATTATCTTCGGTGTAGAGGTTGTTTTTCAATAGGCCACTTGGTAGTGCAATGCCCTAGGGGTCCTAAGAAAGCTCAAAAAAAGAAAAATCAACCTAGTGGGTTGGTTCTCACATTGATCATCAGGTTATTCGTAAGGAATATTATTCAAATTTGGACCCTCTCAAGGAAGGGTCGAAAGAGGTATTAGTGAAAGCCAATGATGCTCCATCCAATGAGAATTCTCTTGTTCTAGACCCTCCATTGGATGATTCAAAACATTAAATAGTGGACACCAAGATCACTTCACAGACTACAAAGTAATCCATAAAGAAACAAGAAACAATTTGGAAGTTGGAGAAAATAGAGGATTAAGTTTCTCATGATACAGGTAAAGAAAAACAAGTTCAACCCAACTCCATTCCTATAGAAAGATGGGAATGTAACACACTCATCCCCTAAGTATCATTTTAAGTGACATAACATTAAAATTTCTTCTTTCTTTGACCATCTCAAAACATAATCTCAAGGGTAGAATCACCTTCTTCTCATCAAGATATTTATGACAACTATATGTTTTCTCAAAAATAAGCTTTGGATCGAAATTTAAGGCTTCCCAAAGTTCTTGGCCCTCATTGGAAAGATACCACCTCACTGCCATGTGGCATCCTCAGAGCTACCTAGCTCTTGTTTCATCCAATGTGGCACCTACCATTCATATATTTAAGGTCTCTATATCAATGGCTATCATCTAGTGTAGAATCCTTTTCATTGTTAGGATTTTAATCTCATGAAGCATAAACACCCCAACACTAGAAGTTCCAATGAAACCATATCGGGACTTCTCTAGATCCAACTCTTCTCAGATAGAGCATCCTCAGGATTTAGTTGTGTCAACGATACCAACTATCATGGGGGTTCATATTCCCCTAATCAATTCTTATGTTGATCACGTGGGACCTACCATGGATCAACTATTGTCACAATGCCACGCTCTTATGCTAATCAATGATCGTCACTTCTTTCCCATAGCCAATATCATCGTTGGAATTTTGGGAAACACTCATCCATGTTAATATTTCATATCTTGACGATGAAACATGTCAAATCAACGATCTATATCTATTTGTTGTTGCATCTCCGACGAGATCAAAAACTCTCAACAATTGCAAGTTCATGTCATCATTGATGCTCCTATCCAATGCCTAATATGTCCAAATTTTGTTCCCCGACAATGATACATATGGACTTGACATTCTAGATATCATCATAATAATCTCTAACAAGATCAATGTTCATCTTCATTTTTGATGAAATCAACAGTCCTGATTGTCTGTGACAATATCAATGGTCATGATCGTCTCCAATGAGATCAATGGTCAGTGAATTTCCTCTCGTGACCTTCTTCAGTACTCTTCCAATGTATGGATGAGATATATCGATCGGTAGATCCAACAATCTATATAATGGTTTAGGACTTAAGGGATTTTTTGACCTCTGGAACATTCGTGTCTTGTTATCCAACCAACAGATGACATTTGTCACCCCAGGGAACATCCTAGATGTCTTGCTAGTATGCCACATCACTCATGGTGTCATTGTCCACATTATTATTTGTAATGATTCTTAGAGATCTATGATGGAGATTAACTCTGACATTTTGTAAATCAATGATAGTCGTTGTCACCAATGATTGTCATCATCGACATTAGGTGCTTGACCTAAGCATTGCCATCCTTACACCTCTGATGACGATATGTCATGAATCTACGAAAAATATTTCTCGAGGGCGATCCACAATATATCTAATGATCATAATTTAAAGGGAGGGTCTAAAGTATCTCCTCATCCATTGGGACCCAATTTCATCTTGATGGACAACCCGTTCATTAAACATATCACCATCTTGGGCACATGGGATGCTTAGTTATCAATCCAAATCATCACTCCCTCTCCCTTCTCGAATGGGACCTATGAAAATCAATAATGGATATTAAATATCACTTAGAAACATATCAATGGTTATTGATGCTCTTTCGAGACCCTATTGTCATTAGTATTTTGGCATTGATACAAAATTATATCACTTCCAACTATATCTACGACTGAGATTTGATCTTACCTATACACCGATCAATGGTTTTTATCTTCTCATAGGGATTCCTCCAACAGATTGATAATTCACGTTACCTCCCATGGGTTCATTGCATTGTAATTTGCATAATTCCTAGCACCTGGTCTCTCCTGGCAATGATGCCTCTCCTAACAGAGATATAAGATTTATCCTACCCTTCAAATCAATGGTGGTAATTTCTCCTCGATTCTACATCAGTTCCTTGACTGGTTAACTCATTGATTAAGGACTTTGATAATTCTAGAGTTCTTCCTGGTTCTTTATAAGGATTTACAAATCCTTTTTAGCTCTCTCATTTGTTATAAAATGAGTGAGGGAATTATCACCCTATTATTTTGGCTTATAGGTCCCAACCCAAAACCATAAAATATAGTTTTTTTCAAAAACATGCATGATTACACATTTTCATAGCACAATACCTAGAATTCAACACCAGTCATTTTAAAAAACAAGCATCCACATATAATGTACAAATACAACCATTCAACCACACATGTCATTATAATTATATAGAGTATGCAAATACTTATTTACTGCAAATTGTATCCATCAAACTGATTGTGGGTATTTTCCTTTGCACACAGCCATAGGATCTATATGCTTAGTCGCTTCACCAATAGGACATCCCTGTGCGAGGACATGATACCACGAGGGGATTCTCTAATTGTAGACTCATCAGGTCAATAAATAGATCAGGGAGATTATGCTCCACATTTCTAGCAATAAAAGATGTTTTCCTTCTCCCTAACTTAGCTCAAGACCCCCTCTTGGTTTATCAAATGACTTCATAGCTATATTTCCTCTTCACAAGAGAGTCCTTTCACAACTACACTATCCTTCAGTGCCCTCTCCTTCTAGTGAGACTCTCTTTCCAACAATAATCAAGCCCGTCACCCTCTTTTGCTCTAGACTAGGATTAAGATCTTCTTTGCTCCAACTCATAACTCTCCCACTATTTATTCCTCTGATCACTTTGATGATAGGTCTCTCACAAAATCTATTATTCCTCATGTATTCTATATACCTTTAGCTCTGCATAATCCTTCTCTAGAAAAAACTATTTTTCTTTGGTCTTCTCTTAGATCTGAACCTCAAAGCTCAACCTCTTTTCCATTACTATGTTTAGTCATAGTAATCCATCTTCATATAGAATATGAACTCCCCTCAAGTTATTTTTATTGTGTATCTCTTAGACCGAGATTTTATGAGGTCTTTTCCTTGTCTCAATCCTACTTTCCAATTTTGTGTCTACTCCCCTCAATGAAGCTTCCACCTCCACTCTTTGTTGCACGCTCCCTTCCTTCTCTTTCTCCTCATGTGATTCTCTTGCCCATATCCAACCCTCTATAAGGTTCTCAACCTTCCCTATTCCTTCCGTTAGAAGGAACACATGGGGGTCAATTTGGACACTGCAATTGGGTACTATGTTGTACTTATGGATAACAATTTTTGTTATCCTAGCCAAATATTCCATACCAATATTCATTGAGGGTAGTTGGTTGTTCAACTACCAACCCCTTCTAATTAAATGTGTTTCTTTAGCTGCAAGTTATAGGAAACATGGTTATTTCCTTCACATCATTCATCAAGGTGGATTTGGGTTCTTTTACACATGAATCCCCCTTCTCTACCCCTTACTAATCCCTCTTGTGGTATCATGGCCAGTACATTCAAGTCTTCACTTACAGTAATCTGTTTTTCATTTTGATTTGGATAATACTACAATTACATTGTGTATATATTCCATGGATTGGAAAATCATTAAACATGATTAATTACATACTGGAGGAAACATGGGTATTACAATCACCTCCTCTTTAAAGGAACATCATCCTCTATTTTATTCTCATATTAGTAACACCGGACATGCCTTCATCTTTCAGCTGCTTCAACAACGTTTTCCTCTTCTTGATCTAGTCCTTTCCCAAACTATTGGCATTAACACATGCCTACAATAGTTTCAAGGAAGAAGCATACTAATTACAATTTTATGCAATTTTTTTTATTGTTGTTCATATTGCAAGAGGAAATTTCACATTAACATAATACGTATCTGTAAAATTCATGGATCAACATCCATATGGATTTCACATTTACTCGACTCATGGTTTTCCTTGACATACCCATTGTCTGCATCATCCCAATCAACAGACAACAAAATTTCAGAGACGCCACCAAGTATTTCCCATGAGCTACGGAAGCCTCCTTTTCCTTGTGGTCACTCACCTTCCAAGCTCAAGATCAGTCATCCCCTTCTTTACTATATAGTCCCTCAGGCGATCCATCTTTCCTACCAAATATTTGTTGCAAAAGAATAGTTTTAGAGACTTCCCAAAGTATTGCAGTTGAAGCGTCCCCGAAGATTTCTCTACCGACGCCTCCCTTTGGATTTCTCTACCGAAAGCGTCCCTTGAACTTGTGTTTCCACAACACAACCCTCTATATGGGGATCATGACTTATCACAAGGTTCTCATGTTACTAAAGTGGCCATTTTCCATGCTTTCTTGGTTGACAACCATATTCTTCCCTTCCATGATAGATCCATTATCTCACTTCTACCACATGCATACAGTGACTATGGGATAACTATCATCGGTTTCAATCAACCTTTTCAATCTGTTGTCCACATATTTTTAAGTTTCTTTTATCCAATTGTTCAAATATGTTCTATATAGGAACCAGATTTCTACAAGCCCGAGGATTCTTTCTCATGGAGGTTTGGCTCTTTTGTAAGCAATAAGTATTGGTCTTCCTTATGGAATTATACTATTTCCATATCCAAGAACATCTTGTTTGGTATTTCAATATTCACACAACCAAACAAATTGTTAGTTCTTATGCACATTATATTTTCATTGTACACATGTAGTGGCTCCCAAACAATATCCGAATTGTGCATGCTAAAAATTACATCACATTCATATATTCAATGATATAAAATAAAATAAATTATCATTCGTAACACATGCATCATTTCAGAATCCAAGCCTTTTAAAATGCAATCATTTTATCATATGCACTTAATCAATGTGCCACTCTCCATGGTCAGATTCACACACAATTCACCCTTGGATTGATTTTAGATTATCACTTTTCAAGTTATGTACCTTTCCCTAGTATGTTTGGTCTCAACCAACTTATCACCATGTGGTTTATTTGTTCACATTCATTATTACAACAAGATTCTACCTCCTTGTTTGAGTTGATCATGACCTCAAATTAGCATACATTTTATGAAATTAAAATTTCATATAAATTCATTTAAGAATTCCCTCTATATGGGTAATGAAGTTGCCAATCCTCATGGCTACCCAATTCTCTATTTACTATTCTACAAATCTGGTAGAATAATGGAAGATCTTCCTTCCATGATGTACAATCCTATATATGCCTAGTCTCTTCCAACATGCATATTCTCAATGTAATCAATCAACATGTTGCTTATGAGAACTTTCAATCCTTCTTGATTGGCATATGCATTCATGATACATCTATTCACAAATTTCTTGCAAGGATCGTAACAATCCTTAGTTGCTAGGGGTTCTACCCTCCATGATTCAGGGTCTCTTTCTCTTGAATCACACTCATATTGGGTTCCAATGGCATACAGTAGTGATCTGAAAAATCTTTAGATTCTTATTAATCTTTAAAACATAATAAAATCTACTTGACATTCAAAATAAAAATGATCGCTTGACTGTTTGCAATTTATATGTAAATTAACTTATCTATCCAAACACACTTTAAGGATGAATAACTTGCAAACAAATGAGCATAAATACAAAAGTAGTATGGAAATCACATACACAACTTTGATAATGGAGTTCACCCAATTTGGGCTATGTCTCTAGGTCCGCTTCCAATAGAGACCTCTTTATTAATTCTCAAATTCTTGTGTTTTACAATGACCGTTTTACATATTTCTCAAACTCATAAACATAGTACACCATTGAATTCCTTGCGAATGTTTGATAAAAATGACTATAAATTTCATAAAATCTATGCCAGAACCTCATGGCATGCATTATGGTGTATCCTCTAAGTCTAGTTACCCTCAGGCATGAACTTCATGACCGTACTCTACAATTATATTATTATATGTCTCAGTCTGTGCACCATTAAATTGGGAACATGCCCTAACCTCCCATCCGCAATATATGGTTTACATTAAATATTTGTTAGGTGTTTTGTATAACAAAACATTCCTTTGGCACAATTTGTTAATACGTTGGTACATTATATAGTGGATTGTGCGATCAAACCCCACCAACCACACTATATATAAAATTTTGTTATAATATATGGTTGGTGTGGTTGGAATATATGCAGCGTATAGTTAACAACCTCCCACATAATATAATGTGGTGGTTTCATTGTATATCATGGGACCAATTATAATGGGTCGAGAGTTAATCCCTTGGCCCTTTCCTCCACAAACTATGCCACATAACAACTTTATATATATACATGCCCATATATAGTTAAGAACCAAGTGGATGGTGGAATGGTAAGTTTGTTGGTTGTGGTGGGGGAGTCCCAAGTTTGATCCTTCGATATCCAAGAATATTTTAACAAACCTTACCCATTAATGGAAAATGGGAGGTTTCCACATGGTAGCATCTCATTGTTCTATATTTTCTACATGTCAATCTGTGATTGGTCCACGTAACTTGTATGATTTGCCACATCACTTACCCAGTCAACATACAGTGTGCCACATGGCACCTTAGGGTGTTTCCACATTAGCACCATATGGTCATACATTCATGTCACATGTCACCCTTGCAATGGTGACATCAGTCAACTTTTACCCCATTGACTTTGACTTTTGTTTAATTTGACTCGAACTTTTACCATTCATAACATTTGCATACGAAATCCATTTGAGATGATTTGTGCATGGTTGGAAATATATCACCTATCTTTATTCATTGATATAGTTTTAAACAACATTTATGATGGTTGAAGTTTGAGAATTTTTTAATCCTTCTGGAGATCTGTGAGCATTCCAGATCCTCCTAGACCTTTGTAAGCATTCCTGGATCCTCCTGGATATTTCCTCCCCATTGGAAGACTTTTGGACCACCAAAAGTTTTGATTAATAAACAACTAAGTGAGGGTAAAGGTCCCTCACCTTCCCGATATCCATCCACTTTTCTGTGCTTGGTTTTACTCCCTTAAGACCAACTCAAATATGTTCCACATCACCTCGTTGTGAAGTACTGATTCTTTTTTCAAGAATAACATCTTCTTCTAGCTCGTATAAATACTCTGGAGAAAAATAATCAACTACTGGAAGTTCAATAATTTAATCCTCATAAATAATAATAGGAGGCTCATAAAGCTTCAAATTCTTGACATTTACCATTGAATGTATTTTCATCTAGACTGGTAGATATAAATGAAAGGCATTAGTACCAATATTCTCCAAGGTATTGAATGGACCATATCATATTGGTATTATATTTTTACCTTCACCCTTCATTCCTTCCTTTCTTGTATGTAACCATACTTGATGACCGACTTCGAACTGATGATCAACTCGATGTTTTTCATTCCTTTCTTTGTACTTGGCTTGAATCTTATCCAACTGTTCCTATACTTCTTGATGTACCTACTGTATATTTTAAATGAACCTTTTAGCTTTATCCATATCGTCATATCCATATTCTTTACTTTCTTCTCCAAAAGAAAATTCCATAGGTGATCTAGGCTAGTACCCCAAACATACTTCAAAAGGAATTTTGTGAGTAGAAGAATGCATGGCATGATTATAACCATGTTGTACATAACGTAACAATTCATTTCATAACTTAGGATTCTTGCTACAATATTCTAGAAGTAGATGTACCATTGTTCTATTTACCACCTATGTGTGTGGATGAAAATTTGTGCTCTTCTTTAGATTAGTTTCCATAAGCTCCCATAAATGAGACCAAAACATTCCCAAAAATCGAGAGTCTTGATCTGATATGCTAGATGTAGGCATCTCAAAATGAATCCATACATTAGAAAATAACATATGTGTTGTATGTTCAGCTGTGACTTGTTTCTTGCATGGAATTAAAATACACATCTTACTGAATCTATCCACGCTAAGATATAAATAATAATGAGTTGTCCTAGACATCGAAACCCCCCCTACAAAATCCATTGAGATACTTTCCCATGTCTGAGAAGGTACTGGAAGTGGAATATATAATCCCAAGTTTTTGTTTCTAGGCTTGCTTGTGGCACACATAACACACCCTTTTATATACTTGGAAACCAACTCATTCATTCGAGGCCAATAATAATATTTCTGCAATTTTGCTACTTTCTTATCAACCCCGAAATGACCAGAAAAGAGAGATGTATGGGATTCTCTAATTAAATTTACTCTTTCATATATGGGTATACAAAGTTTTCCAAGAGTATATAACATATTATCATGCATATAATAATCTAACTTCTTATTTTCGTGAGTTAATGCATCATACACTTCTTTAAAACCATCATCCTTAGCATATTGTTCAATATAACTTTCATGAGCTAAAGAATTCTACCTTAGTATTGTATATACATTGATTACTGGTCTTGGCAACATATCTGCAACCTTTTTATGAATACATTTCTTATATTTTATTACCAAATGGAACTACTGTAAGAAACCCATTCACCTAAAATGTCGCAACTATTGTATCTTTCTCTATGACCACAAATACTGTAATGGATGATGATTTGTATAGATTATTGTCACTTCCCTCATTTAGTGATTCTTCCATTTCTTCACACTTTATACCAATGCATACAATTCCTTAACATATGTTGGATATTTAATCACAACTTAAGAAAAATTGTCGAAATGATAACATATAGGTTTTACTTGTTGCATCATGACTGCTCCCATGGCATATCCCCTAGCATTGGTTTGAATCTCAAATGGTTGTTGCATATATGGAAGGGAAAAAATTGGCACAATGCTTGTATTTTCCTTCAATGTCTCAAATGATTTTTTGTTTCTTGCCTCCCCGTTGAAAGACATGTTCAACACCTTGTTAATGCAGGTAGAGGAGATGCGACAAAAGTGAAATTAGTAATGAATTTCCTCTAGTATTGTACTTCTCTAAAGAAGCTCCTGACTTTTGTGGAAGTAGTTTGTATTTTTCCATTTCAGACAATGACTTATAATTTTGTAGGATCTACCTTCAACTGACCATTTCATACAATATATCCCAAATATACTAGACAAGTTTTTCCAAACTCACATTTAGAATTTTTTACATAGAGCTTCTCTTTCTTCAAGAGTTCAAAGACTGTCTTGACATGATTTATATGATCTTCCCATCTTAAACTAAATATCAATATATCATCTAAGTAGATGATGAAAAAATCACCTATGTAATTCATTAATGCATCTTTCATTACCCTCATGAATTTCGCAGGTGCATTCCGTAACCCAAATGGCATAACTAACCATTCAAATAACCCCTAATTTTTCTTGAAAGCGGTTTTCCATATGTCACTTTCTGCAATTATGATCTGATGGTAACCACTTATCAAGTCCAACTTAGTGAAATATACAACATTATTTAATTGATCCAATAACTCATCTATTATGGGAACATGATAACATTTTTTTACCGTAATCTTGTCCAGGGCTTGGAAGTCAATACACATCCTCCACGTGCCATCTTTATTTGGAACTAATAAAATAGGATATCCACATGGAGAGGAGCTTGGCCTAATGAATCCTTTATAAAGAAACTCATGAACCTACTTCTTTATCTTTTCATTCGCAATCAATTATGACCTATACATACCAATGATAAGAAGAGGAACATCCTGCTACAAATAAATTTCATGTTCAACCTCCCTCTTAGGAGGAAACCCTACATGTTCCAGAAATAACTCATCATAATTATATATGATTTTGACCAACTCATGTTTATGATATGGATCAAAACCTCATAAAACACATGTTATATATCTTCTTATTTTTTCTTCACTATCACAATAAAAAAATATTAACTTGTGCTCACAAGTCTCTTCATTTTCCCTGTTCTCACTAAAGAAACATTAGTTTTTATAGGATGAGATCTGACCATAAATTCAACCCCGTCCTTGAAAAGGTTATATGTATTCTATTCATGATAGAATATGGTCTTCTTTTCAAATATATATGGACTACCCAAGACAATTTCAAAAATTTCAAGAGGAACAACATCTAACTCAACCTCGTAAAAGAACTTAGCTGTAATTGCAAATCTGATCTTACACTGTTTCATCACCTACAACTTAGCGTTATCACATACCCATCCTAATGGACATGGATTTTTATGAGGTGTCATTTTCAAACCCATATTCTTAACAATTTCTTAAGATATTAAATTAACTTGAGATCCACTATCAAACTAAGTATGTATCTTTGTATGCTTGACTAAACCCTGACATGAAAAAACTTGCTTATTTTTATTCTGATCAATAACACTTTCCAATTTGGAAGATGGAATTGAAGAATTAGAATTTCTAGTAGATATACCTTTTCTTCCTACTTCCATGATATTTGATTTATGCCCGGAATATGATCCTAAGTCATGTCGAGTGGGAACATGCAGGTCTTCCTTCAACTTCTTTATTGTATCTGACTTTTTACTTTTCCATTTTTCTTTCAGTTTCTTCTCGAACTTGTATGGTTTCTTATCTTTGATCTCATTCTTACCCTTACTAGCCTCCATATGTGTAGCTTATACTGATAATTTATCAATGTTAATAGGGTTAAACATGAAAATAGTGTGATGAAGATATGAGTGCATGCCACCAATATAATTTATAAGAGTTTCATGGGTATACAATGAAATTCCTAAGGATAGTTCCTTGTTCTTGAATTCATGTGTATATGCTTGAATATTTTTTCCTTTACCTTGCCTTATATGTTTCCATTCTGTAATTGTTGTTTATGTATAAGCTAGTGGATAAAATATTTTTCTTATGGCCTTAGTAAACTTATGCCAAGAAGATATTACTTTACCCTTTTGAACAATATTAAATTGCATCTTAGTCTCCCACCATATCAAGGTTGTGCAACTTATTCTAAGAGAAACTAATTGTATTTTTCCAGTCTCATCCATGATATTTTAAACCCTGCAATATACCTCTATTTTATTGATCCAATTATCCAATTTTTCAGCATTCAGTTCTCCATCATAGGTCAACAATTCAAAATTGAGATCCAACTTTAATAAAGGCATATTATGATCACAATTATTAGATGGATTCTTTTTATGTGAAGACTGTTTACTTCCCTCATTACAATATGATGATGATGATGATGGTGAGGAGGGTTTTGAAGGACCACCTTAATTACCTTCTCCTTCCTATTTGACTGGTTCAACTTTCTTTGATGTGCCTCACTACTTGGACTTCTCTTGACCCTCGTACATTTCTTCCAAAATGGATTTCATTAAATTAGAACCCATGAATAAATCTTCTTTGGAGTTGTCAGGACCCAACATTCTTGGTGAGTAAAACTTCTTGAACTAATATTTGGATTGTAATTGGCAAGTTTTCCTTCTCCTTGTTGGGATTTGGACCTGGTAAGCATTCACTCCCAAACACTTATCAAACCTCGCTCTGATACCAACTTGATCCAAAAAATCCTTATATACTTATTAATATTTAAAACATAATAAGATCTACTTGATATTCAAAATAAACATGATCACTTAACTATTTTCAATTTACATGCAAATTAACTTATCTATCCAAACACACTTTAAAGATGAATAACTTGCAAATAACTGAGCGTAAATAGAAAACAAATATCGAAATCACATACACAAATTTGATAATGAAATTCACCCAATTTGGGCCATGTATTCAAGTCCACTTCCAATAGAGACCTCTTTATTAATTCTCAAATGGTTATGTTTTAAAATGACCTTTTTACATGTTGCTCAAAATCAGAAACAAAATACAACATTGAATTCCTAGTGAAATTTTGATAAAAATGAGTATAAAGTTTACAAAATTTTGTTTCGAAAACCTGTGGCATGCATTACGGTCGAGCCTCTATGTCTATTTACCCTAGAGAATGAACTTCAAGGCCATACTCTGCAATTATATGATTATATGTCCTAGTCTACATGCAATTAAATAGGGCATGAGACCTAACCTCCCATTTGCAATCTATGGTTGGAATTAAATATTTTTTAGGTGGTTTGTATATAAAAAAACACCTTTTGCGTAATTGGTTAAAACATTGGTACATCATATAGTGTGTCGTAGGGTTAAACCACACCCACCACACTATAGATAACATTTTTTTATAATATATGGTTGGTGCGATTGAAATATATGTGACGTATAGTTAACGACTCCTTGCAGAATATAATGTGGTGGTTTCATTGTATATCATATCACCAGTTATAATGGGTTGAAGGCTAATCCCTTGGCCCTTTCCTCCGTAAACTATGCCACATAAAAAATTTATACATATACGTCCCCATATATAGTTAAGAACCAAGTGGATGGTGGAATGGTAAGTTTGTTGGTTGTGTTGTGGGAGACCCGGGTTCGATCCTCTGAGCTCCAATTTTTTTTTAACAAAACTTACCCATTAATGGTCAATGGGAGGCTTCATGGTAGCCTCTCATTATTGTATCTCTACCACATGTCAATATTCAATTGGTCCACGTAACCTATACGATTTTCCACATCACTTTCCCAGACAGTATACGGTGTGCCACATGGCACCTTAGGGGGTTTCCATGTCATCACCATATGGTCGTGCCACTTGTCACTCTTTCTGTGGTGACACATGTCACCTTTGACCCCATTTAATTTGACTTTTGTTTAGTTTGATTTGAAATTTGACCATCCATAACTTTTTCATACAAACTTCGTTTGAGGTGGTTTTTGCATCGTTGGAAAGCTATCACTGATATATATGAATTGATTTCTTGATATCATTTGTGATCGTTGGTTTTTTACTATTTCCGAATCCTTCAAGACCTCTATGAGAATTCCAGATCCTCCTAGACCTCTGTAAGAGTTCCTGGATCCTCTTGGATAAATCAACCACTCAAAATCATATGTATATTATTAAAATAATAAAATATTTCAGAATGGATCCTTATCCAATACCTTCATACCTTATGCCACACATGCATGAACATTGATTTTATACCTTTTCTGGATGCCAACACCCCTTTCTGTTTTTTTTCTCATTAGTGGTGCTCCATGGGGACTCCCACAATCCCTTCCACAATTATTTTCTATCAACATCCCCCTCCCTTATTTTTTTTCATTTACCCTCTACTTGAGGTTGTCCACTAGTGGAATATTTCCTTTCCCAATATTTCCAATTATTTCCTACACATGACATGCATCATCACATCCAAAATTATATTAGTGGTAATGTTAAATAAAATGTATGTATGATAGCATTTAAATCATGAAACATTCTCTTATATGTCTTAGCATATCTATATGCACTTGTCACATTATTCTCAATATTTTTATGAATGTAAATACAATCAAATTTTTTTGTTTTGTTTATAGGCATACAACTACATACATTCTCATGCCAACAACATTTACACACACTAGAACATCAGTTTCCTCATCCTAGGGAACACAATAAATAGTAAGAAAAGAGACAACGAACTTTCCCTCTTTCTAACTCCTTTGTACAATCATGATTTTTAGTTCAGTACATTTTAACCCAAGGCTTATTTTCCTTTGCATAACATGGCTTAACCAAGATTATCCATTTAAACATATTTATTAATTTATTTTCCAGTTGTACTCTTTTTCACAGTTGTTCCTTTATGGTATTCAAATTTTCTAAGCAAATCATAGTTGTAAAGGGATAAACACATTCCTTATTTTCTCCTTCCCGGCTTCTGCAATCTTTAACTCTTGGGATCTACTTGCTCTATTCCTTGAAAAATCTTGATCAAGTTCATATTGAACTTTCCTGGATATAACAACACACTCACAACAACAAAAGTTAGTTCACAAATTAATTATGAATCATTGCAATTCTGCACATTTACCAAATAGAAATAAGATTGGTTATCATTCACTTGCATTTTTTCTATGCATGCATTATATTTTAAAATGTAACCAAGATTATTTTATAAATAGGCTTGCAACCCACTACCTAATATTTCAGCATTCATTAAGATTGTGACTCTATTATCTTGATAGATTTCTCACACAGTTCCTCCACTTGGAACTTCTTCAGCATGCAACTTCCTTGTTGTATATCCATCATTTCTTAAATGACCTCAATCTAGAATCAGTTTCAGATTCTTACCCATTATTCCATAAGGAATTATCAACGTGAATTCTTATTATGCATTCAGTTTTTATATTCACACATGCACATTATTCTATCAGTTTGTATTCATATTGTGCATTCATGCACTTAACCACATACATTATCATTATGTGTGTGTCCACCACCAACACACTCTACAATTTCATATGCATATTTTTTTTAAGTTATTAGACTCGTCATTTTATCATGAGATTCTCAAATGAATTCTTACCTTTCCTTCCATCTTAATCTACAGGGCATTCCGATTGATTTTCCTTTCAACATTTCATATTATATCTTGCTTTGAGGAGTGGCATACCTCCTCAAGCTATTATTTAATCAAGACAAAGAAAACCCTTCGACATAGGGTCAACCATGAATCCATGGAATGTTTCAATCCAGGAAAGTACAAATATTTCCTCACATCTCACTTATTATTACATACCTTCATAGAAGGAAACCTTATACTGTATTCAATCCATGCACTCAAACATATACATACATACATAGATATTTAACATGTAAGTTCATTGCTTGCACTTTTTTCCATGTCATTCACACATACTGACATTTTTGAATTAATCTCGGCAATTCCTGAGATATTATAGCTACTCATGTGACTAGTCTCCTAGGGAATATGTTTCCCTATTTATATGGAAACAACTAGAAAGAGACGATCGTTTTACCAACTCCTATAAAAAAATCCCACAAATCAGAAAATGCAAAAAGGTGATTTACATCATTACCCAAGGGATCAAGATAACAATGTCAACTTCTCTTCATGCCTTAAATATTTATTGGTTGATACACCCTTGCCAAGGGGGTCCTTTCCTAGATCCCCACTTGTTGTTGTTTAAGCATGTCTAGACATACCTGTATCGTTCTCATCCACATATAGTTGTTATCTAATCCATTAGCCTTTAGGAGAATGCTCCAACATTATCTCTACTAGATTTTGAATCAATAATTTATTGATTGTTGGCCTCCAATTTTGGCTTCTTTTTGTGATATATTTTTTCCTGTATGTCTCTATCCTTATCACTAATTTGCCAATTTTAACACTGGATACCTATTCCATTGCCAATTTATCTCCAAGAAACCATAAGTGATTAATGAAGTCTTTAAATATGTATTTCTTATGTTTTAATGAATAAATAGAATGAAGACTGATTGCTTTGGCTAACTTGAGGTTTGCAGTATGATTTTGGAGTCTATGCAGGTGATTTCAAGGAACTCTACTTAATCAACTAGCAGATGCATAATTTTGTACACTCTAGAAATGAAATCCTATATTTTGACATTCTGGTACTCAACCAGAGAACTCTGACTACCAGAATAGGTCAGCGCAAGACATTTTGGATGGTTCGTTAGTTTGGTATAATCTAGCTTTCAAATATATTTTATTCCACTTGGAGTATGCATTATGAAGGTCATATATGGATCTTATCCCTTCAGAACAAGTTCCTAGCATCACGAATGGAAGATCCAATTTTAGTTAATGCTTCAAATTTATATGGAATGATAGGATGATTCCATTCCTTTGGTCATGGAATCATGTAACAATTGTATCTAATTTTCCTATAAATAGCATGTCATCACAAGAATATAAGAGAATATGGTTAGTGCTGGTAGATGATATATTTTTGGATTGATCCTGTGTTTTAGACTAGATTATAAAAAGGGGATACAATGTAATAGATAGATGTTGGATTACTGAGAAGGGGGGGTGAATCAGTAATAGAGAAATATAATCATTTTTAACCATATAATGCAAGTAGTATATCAGTGTAGCATTATCATCCAATAATTGAAGAGTAAATAAACAATGAACAAATGAGAAATCATACACATACATAGTACACCAATGTTTTTACGTGAAAACCCAAAGCATGAGAAAACCACGAAATGATTTTTATTATATGTCTTCAAGAATTACATTCATTGGAAGCACCAACTTCCTTTGTTTTCCAACTACAACTAGAAGGAGGCTCCAACCCCCTAGGTTCTCAGGCTACAACCTAAGGGAAGCTCCAACTCCCCAATTCTCTGGATACAACTAGAAGAAGGCTACAACCCCCTAATTTCTCTAGATAAAACCAGAAGGTGGCTACAACCACATGTCCTTTCCCCATCCAAACACCCTGAAATATAAGTGTCAAATGTAGACAACCTGTCCCTGTCACTAAATGAACAACCTGTACCAATCAACCTGAACCAAACAACTTGTACCAATAACTTGAACGAACATGTACTATACATCAACCATGCATCAACATGTACCAACATCATCAACTATACACCTCATGTATGTGCCAACTCATCAGCTATTCACCTCATGTATGTGCCAACTCATCAACTACTTGTCTCAGCCATGTACCCAACATGTACCTCGACCATATACCAAAGACATACACCAATATAACCATCAAAATTTATCTAACAATTCATCACTCTATCCATAAACCAAATAACATAAACCATTACATAAAACCATGTGCCACAAACTCACTGTTATGTATCCTCAAGMTAAACCAACAACTTTAGGAACACATCACAACCAAAAGACCAATACCCATATGCCAATTACCAACAAAAAAATACCATCTCTATCCCTCAACAAATCTGATATATGTAGCAATACTAAACATCCAATACCATCTCAAGAGCTAAATTCCCGCTCACAAAAAATACCTCAAACAAGATGTGCCATATCTCTCATAAATAGACCCCAACCATGTTGTTGCCACAATTTTTCTACCGCATGTTTTCTTCTTCGATTTTTCTTCCGCACTTTTTCCACCATGATTTTTCTGTTGTGATTTTTTTTCTACACTTTTTCTGCCACACTTTTCCTTTTGCAATTTTTCTGCCGCACTTTTCCTACCACACTTTTTCTACTGCAAATTTTCTCTATCAATAATACCTACCCAAATAACCTTTCACAAAAATAGATATTCAATGATATTCAAGTGTGATTAAATGAGATATATTTGTCTCTTATTTATACTTTCATGTAGCATTAAACTTTCCTTATTTTAGTGAGTTCTCCATTTACTTTGTTATTTAAATAATTTCTTTTGCAAACATTTGACTTTTGGGCGCTTCTATATGACTCATGAAGGTTCTTCAACTTCATATGGCCATAACTCTCTAACCGTGAGGAGTTATGTGATGTTCCACATACCACCGGAAATGGCATGACAAACACTATCCATCTAGGATAGTTTCACTGAAAAATCCACTGACCTTCATATCATTATTCCAAAATTAATCATGGGTTCTCTAACCATGCTTCTAGGATAACTCAATCCACAAAGTGTCTTCCCGTGAGGGATTTCACCATAAGGGCACCACTTTGGAGTTCATCAATTTGTACTTCTTATCAACCATGAAAATACAATACTGAGTCATCTTTACATCAAACAAACTTGGGTCCATTACGAAAACCTTTGTGCTACCACCATTTCTTCAAGGGTTGACATCAATGACAATCAAACTAAATCAACAATATCCCCTTTGGCATTGATAAAAACACTCTTATGCAATAATTAAATTGTATCACTCATGCTCCCCCTGGAACTATGCCTTTGTTCTGTACATCTTTGTGACCATTTCTCCCCCTTGAATCATGCCTCTATCCTCTGCATCTTATAAGTATCTCTCCCTTTGTCATCAATGGAAAAGGTATCTTTCCATCTGGGGTTGCTCCCCCTGACTGAACTATCCTATTTATGGTGCTTCCTTGTGTACATCTAAGACATGTAAGATAATCATTCAAAATCATTCATTTTGGAGTAGAAAACTCTGAGTCTCTAGCGAAGATACTCAAAGGATTCATGTGGAAGTGGTTTTGTAAAGATGTCTGCCACTTGTTCTTTTGTGCCCACAGACTCAACTCTGATGTTCTTTTCTGCAACATGTTCCTGTAGAAAGTGATACTTTATTGGAATGTGATTTCTCTTGAAGTGCATCACTGGGTTCTTTGAGATACTAATGACACTTGTATTATAACAATAGATTGGAATGGGCTCATCATACTCAACCTGTATATATGTCAGAATTTGTTTCAACCAAAGAACTTGTGTACAACATGTTTTTGTTGCAATATACTCTGCCTTGGCTATAGATAAAGATATTGATGATTGTTTCTTGCTTAGCCATGATACTAAACACTCACCCAAGTAGAACGTTTCTCCACTGGTGCTTCATCGTCAGGGTTGATTTCAGGGGCTAAATTTCGCTCATGGGCTAATTTCCCATGGTTTTTCAAAAAACAAGATTCGTTATTTTTAAAATGATTTGCCCAAATTCTATAGGATAAAATTATCTTACCTTAAAAATTGCCAAAAGTTTATAAAAAATATAAAAAATCCTTAGAAATTTGAATATTTTTACAAAAAGATCGCCAATCATTTATAGTTGGCATATGAAGGATTAATAAGATTCGCCAAGGTTTCTACATTTTAAAATAAATTTCTATCCTTAAAATCATCCATGTTCATCGTTCATCAATAAAACCTTCCCAATATGCATCTGTGTAGGAAATAAGTGGTAGATCCTTTCCTTTTGGATACCATCATCCAAACTCTTATGTTCCTTTGAGATATCTGAAAATCCTCTTCATTGCTAATACATGTGATTCCTTTAGTGCTTCTTGAAAATTTTCCACCTGTCCAACTTCCTTCATTACATGTGGTCTAGATGTTGTCACATATAGTAGGCTACCAATCATTGACCTATATTTCCCCTGATCTGTAGACTTTGAATCAACATTTTTGCTTAACTTGCAACTAGTTTGCATGGGAGTGATAATTGGTTTGCAATCTTTCATTCCAAACCTCTTTAGCATTTCTCTGATATACTTGGTTTGAGAAATAAAAATTCCTTGGTGGCTTTGACATATATTAAGTCCCAAAAAGAAGGATAGTTCTTTAGGTAATGACATTTCAAATTCATTTTGCATRTCCTTTGCAAATTTATGGCTTAACCTGTCATCATCACTACCAAAAATAATATCATCAACATAAACTTCAATTAATAAAATACTATCTTGAATTACCTTGATGTACAAGTTGTTGTCTGCACTTCCTTTTCTGAACCCAGCCTGTTGCAGATATTTATCCAGTCTAGAGTACCATGCTCTAGGAGCCTATTTTAGACCATATAAGGCCTTCTTTAGTTTACACACATAATCTACGTTCTTTGACAACTGAAATAATTCTAGTTGTTCAATGTAGCCTTCTTCTTCAAGTTCTCCATTCAGAAAACTGATTTTATGTCCATTTGACACAATTTAATATTTTTGGAGCATGCATAAGCTAAAGGCAATCAGATTGCTTCCATTATGGAAACTGGGGAAAATGTCTCTTCAAAGTCGATTCCTTCAACCTGTGCATATCCTTTAAATACCAATCTAAATTTTTTCCTTGTAACATGTACATCTTCATTCAATGTATTCCTGTATACCCACTTTGTGTCAATCACATTATTATCCTTTGGTCTTGGAACCAATTCCCAGGTATCATTTTTCTCTATTTGATCCAATTCTTCATCCATGGCCTTATTCCAAAATTCATCCTTGTCAGCCTCTTCAAAATAGGTTTGTTCAATCATAGATGAGAGTTCTAGGTGCATTTGTTCTGGTGAACATATTCTTCTTCTAATCTCAACTCCTACATCTTTGTTTATGATAATTTGAACTAAAGGATGATTCTTCTATACTCGTCTTCTAGGTGTCTTTGGAGGCACTTGCTGAAATTGATCTTCTTGTTTTGTCGGATCTTCTTCATCTTCCCCTTATACTTCCTTTTCATCTTCTTCTTATTCTTCATAAATTTGTTCCATTGATTCAGTTTCTTCTTCCTTTAATTCTTGTCTACCTGTTTCATCAATTGTTACGTTGATGCTTTCTACAACTTTGTTCAATCTCAGTTTGTAACACTTGTATTCTTTCCTTGTACTTGAGTAACCAACAAGTACTCCTTTGTCCACATGAGAGTCAAACTTTCCCATTCTGCCATCTTCTCTTTTGATGTAGCATTTTCTCCCAAAAACTTTGAAGTGTTTCACATTTGTTGGTCTTCCTTTCCATAGCTTGTAGGGAGTTTTGTCAGTGTTGTTTCTGAGCATTACCATGTTTTGAATGTGAACTGTTGTATGCATTGCCTGTGTCCAAAAAATATTTATTAATTTGGAATAAAATAACATTGTTCGAGCAATTTCCTGTACTGTCATATTCTTTCTTTCAACAACTCCATTCTATTGAGGTGTCCTAGCAATGGACAATTTCCTTTTTATTCCATGACTGCTGCATTAGTACAAAAATTCCTTTGAAGTGAAATCTCCTCCATTATCATATCTCAATCATTTGATTTTTGAATCCATTTCATTTTCAACCATTTCCTTGTAGATATTGAAGTTTTCAAAAGATTCTGACTTATTCCTGAGAAAGCAAACTGCAGTCATTCTTGTATAATCATCAACTAATAACATAAAGTATTTCTCACCTTTTAAACCCTTTATTGTAGTTGGCCCAACTAGATTAGTATGCACAATTTCTAGTGGTCTTGTCGTTGAATATTCCTTTGATTTGAATTTGGTCTTTTATTTCTTTCCTTGTTGACAATGCTTGGATAAAGTGTTGGTTGGTTTTGTGATCTGGGGCATTTCTCTGACTGCTTCTCTTTTGTTGTCTTTGACAAGGTTATCAAAATGTATGTGACCCATTCTTATGTTCCATAGCCAACTTTCACCTTCCTTTCCTAGACAACACTTTTCATTTCCAATTTCACTTAATACATAAATGTTTCTTGAAGTTCTTGCAGCTGTAGAAATCAATTTTCCTGAACCTTTTTTTCTTATCTCACACTTTTGTGAATTGAAAATAACTTTATGACCTTGGTCACACATTTTACTCACACGTAGAAGATTATGTTTCATATCTTCTACTAATAGAACATTTTATGCCTTTGTATTCTTGTTCCTAATTATGACTGTGCCTTTTTCAATGATTTTAGTTGAATCATCATTTTCAAAAGAGACTGATCCATCTCTTTCCTTTCTTAAAGTAAGAAACCTGTGTCTATCACCTATCATGTGTTTTGAAAAACCATTGTCAACATACCAACCATGTTTCTTCTATTTAGATTGTAGATAAAGTGTGCATTCTTCATTTCTATATTGATTCTTTTTTCTTATACATGTTCTTTTATGAGGTTCTTGTCTGTGACTGTTGTTATTATGTAGCAATTTTCTAGGAGGGACTGACATTCTGCAATATTTGGCCATGTGTCCAAATTTGTTACATTTGTAACATTCCACTTCAGTTCTCAAGGATTCAAACATGTTGTAACTTCTTCTCTGTGTTTCACTAGGACTTCTTGGATAACCCTTTTGTGTATGAATTTCAAATTTGTTTATGTTCTTTTTGTTATCTCTGCAATTCACAACTTTATGTCCAAAATTATTACATGCATAACATAAACCAAAAAGGATAGTTTGATATCTAGGATTTGAGGATATTCTGAAAAGAGGTACTCTTATGAATTCTTCTTCATTCTGAGGCCTATCTTTCGATTGGTGATTCTAAAATCTGAATCTTCTTAGTGGAGGAGTGCCCCTGCAATCTTCCTTGTAGATCTTCCTATCCTCTTTGATTGTTTCTGCATATATTTTTGGATATGTTTCTTGCTCTTTTTTTTTTGAGCTTGATCCCTTTTATTTCTGATTGTATCCAATTCTAGACTTGTCATGATGAGGTTTTTGACTGTTGATAATTTCATCCAAAACTTTTGAGTTGTTCTGTATATTTTTCTTTTGAAGATCCTTTCTGAATGTGACAATATTTTCTTCGAAATTTCCAATGATCTTGTCTTTTTCTTCTAGTTGTTCTTTGAGTGTTTCTTAAATTATTTTATCTTCTTCTATTTGAACCTTCAAATTTGTGATCATTTGTGGTAGTTCTTGAGTGTCTTCTTTCTTGTCTAGTTATGCTTCTAGTTTCTTGTTTTTCTTCTATGACACACATCAATTCTTCTCGGTAGTCAAATTCTGCCTCTTCATATTCTTCTTCGGAGTCTTCTTTATCAGAGTCTTATACTACCATGAATAGAACTCTTTCTATCTCATTGTCACTGACTTCATCTTCATCAGATGATGAGATGTCTTCTTTGTTACCTAAGATTTTCTTGAAAACTTTCTTTGTGGTTCTTTTTCCTTTATATGTTTGTTTTCTATTTGAGTTACCTTCAACATTTCTCTTTTTATTATGAGGACATTTTTTAGCAAAATGACCAATACCATCACAATGTAAACAAATAAAAGGAATCTTACCTCTATACTTGCCATTGGTTCCCTTGTTCAATCTTTTGACAAAGTTGGCCACTTCTTCATCATCTTAAGAGACGTCACTGTTGCTGCTAAGCTCTTTTTATTTTGGCTTTGACTATTTGGATGCTTCTTTTGTATTTGGATTTTCCTGTTCAGTTCTCATTTCATATGCTATGAAGATTACATGTAATTCATCCATGATTATTGAGTTCAGATATGCTCTTTATTCTACTGTTGATATCTTAGGGTCAAATCTCATAGGAAGAGATCTTAGTAACTTTTTAATAATTACAAATTCTTCGATTTCTTCTCCCAATCCTATGATTTCATTTACTGTTTCATCAACTCATAAAAATCAAGCTGCAATATTCTCATCTTCCTTCATCTTAAGTTGTTCGAGTTGGCCTCTGTAAGTTTGAAGCTTTGCTTCTTTGAATTTTGAATCTCCTTCATAAATATTTCGAAGTTTGTCCCAAATATCTTTAGTGGATTTACAATGTGCAACTTTGGTGAATACCATTTCACTAAGACCATTCAGAAGTGCATTTGTGGCTTTGGAATTATTCTAACTGAGTTTCACTACTTTGTCATTTGTTGGCGGAACTGCTGGTATTGTGTATCCATCTATAATTGATTGCCAAATTTCAAATCCCCATGCCTATATATATGTCTTCATCCTTATGCTCCAAAATGCATACTTTTGACCATAAAACTCTAGTATTCCATTTTTATAAAAGTTGTTGCTCTCCATGATCTTCCTTTCAGTGGTTAAACTAATTTATGAGGGAACCTTCTCTTAAACCAATTGTTGGATTACTAAGAGGGGAGGTGAATCAGTAATAGAAAAAATCTAATCCTTTTTAACCATATAATGCTAGTGTTATATCAGTGTAGCATTATCATCCAATAATTGTAGAGTAAATAAACAATGAACATATGAGCAATCACACACATACATAGTACACCAATGTTTTTACGTGGAAACCCAAAGCTGGAGAAAACCACAGAATGATTTTTCTTATATTTCTTGAAGAATTACATTCATTAGAAGCACCAACTTCATTTGTTTTCCAGCTACAACTAGGAGGCTCCAACCCCCTAGCTTCTCAGGCTACAACCCGAGGGAAGCTGCAACTCCCAAATTCTCTAGCTACAAATAGAAGGAGGCTACAACCTCCTAAGTTCTCTGGCTACAACCACTTGTCCTTGCCTCATCCAACCTTCCTGAAATATAAATGCCAAATGTAGAGAACATGTCAATATCACTGAATCAACAGCCTGTACCAATCAACCTACACCAAACAACCTGTACCAATAACCTGAACCAACATGTACTATGCATCAACCATGCATCAACCTTAACTCATCAACATGTACCAACACCATCAATTATACACCTCATGTATGTGCCAAGCCATCAACTATACACCTCTTGTATGTGTCAACTCATCAACTATACACCTCATGTATGTGCCCACTCATCAACTAATTTTCTCAGCCATTTACTATCCTTATGCTGGAATCGACTTTTCCAGGGACCCTGACATGGGTGTACCTCCCAGAGTGGTACGAGGAGAGTTAGGTATGCTTTGTTTTTTCTTTCTTTTTCAATTTTATTAATTTTTTTGTTTTTATATATATCATTTTTTATATATACTAGAGTATCTAAAAATTAGTAGTTTGTTATGTGCATATGTGGGGCTAGTACGTTCAACAAAATTCATGAGGAACAGGCGACGACGTCAACCAAAGGCAGGACCAACTGCAGTTGGTGGACCAGTAGTAGCAGGGGGACCTCCAGCCGAAGAGGCTGAGAGAGTATTGAGATGGGTAGAGAGGAAATTTACCTCGCTCACTCGTATAGTCCATATGGAAGAGATCGAGGATCTATCACCATCCATGCAATGTCATGTAGTGGGGGACCACAGATGTGGGTCCATATTTTTCGATGTTTGGAAAACATCGTTGATCATTATAAAAGAGCCAATAGGCCCCGTCCTTAGTTAGATTGGACTATGTGCCAAGGAACTATTTGCATATTTTTGAGGGCATAAGCCCCGTGACTCTTTACTGGATGTATTGTTTGAGGGGCTTGTGTCCACCCATGTACTCTGATATTTTTGATATTATATATGGATTTTTATGTATTTTTTATGTCTTATGGATTACATCTACTTTACAAATGTATTTATATGTGCATGTGTGTGTATTTATTATATTTGTGCAAGATTCCAATCCAATATTTGATTAGCTAGAGTATCTGTAACTTGATTTAATCTCCTAGGAATATGAAAATATGTAATATAATCAAAGCTTCATTTTAAGAGACGTACCCTAAGGAACCGTCGTTTTAGAGTAGGATCATGAACATGGCAGACTCCATTTAATTGAGACACAACCAACTGAGCATCTAAATAGACCTGGAGGTGAGAGATACGAAGTGACAAAGCATCACTAAGTAACTCAATAACTGCGATGTATTCAACGACATTGTTTTTGGTGTCGCCTGAAGATAGCAACTGGCCCTAAGGTGTGAAAATCACCCAAGCTACGGAGGAAAGCCTCTGAGTGTTCCATCTAGAGTCGTCCGCAAATACAACTAACACCTATGATTCACTTAACATCTGTCATAGTGAAAAAGATAACATAAAAAATGACACGTCCATAAAACCAAAAAAAAAAAGAAAAAAAAAAGTAATAGTACAAAGACTATACATATGTTACTAAAAGTCACCCAAGACGACCCACCTATGAGTAATACTTCTTGAGGTAGAGACTATTTCTAGGCTCCGCCAAAAAATTTCCCTCAAATTACACTAGACGATAAATGGAGTTCTGTAGTACTTCTTTCACAATGAAAGGTTCGAACCAGATGGGTTTGAACTTGCCTGCCCCTAGGGGGTCCTTATCTTGGTCATCAACCAGGACAAGGTCACCTTCAGAGAAAATTCGAGGACAAACGGACCAATCATACTGACACTTGAATTTTTTTTTATGAGCCTCGTTAGAAAAGGCCCCATCACAATTTTGTTCATTGATTTGTTCGAGGTATAGTAACCGTTCTTCAAGTGGTGAAGTATCTGGCAATAATTGTACTGCAAAATTTAAAGATGGGATCTAACATTCTATGGGAAAGACTGCTTCCAACCCGTAAAGGAGTTGAAAAGGTGAAAAACCTGTTGCAGTCTTAACAAACGTTCGGTAAGCCCATAATGCCGAATATAACATCAAATGCCAATTTGACTTGGACGAATTGATCGTTCGCTGTAGAATGGTTTTAAGAGATTTATTTATAGCTTCCACCTGACCATTCACTTGGGGGTAATAAGGTGATGAATGTTTCTACTGCAGCCCAATATTTGATGTTAACTCAGTCATCTTTTTGTTCTGAAAGTGACTTCCATGGTCAGTGACAATCTCTCTCAGGACGTCGAACCTTGTTATTATCTGGTTGAACAAAAAGAGAGTTGATGTCTCCCCGTCATCTTTGAACATTGGCATAGCTTTGACCCACTTGGTGAAGTAGTCTACTACTACGATGATATAGTGGTGCCCCCTTGCTGAAGGGGGTTGCATGTAGTGTAATCAATCCCCCATTTAGTGAAGGGACTAATGGTAATAATGGGAAACATGGGAGCGGGGTGTGCCCTCATCTTCCAAGAGAAGATCTGACACGGGTGGCACTTATTGATCGATTCAACACAATCTTTGATTAATCTTGGATAGAAGTAAATGGATCGTACAATCTTTTGAGTTGTTGCCATTCTAGACAGATGACCACCACATGCTCCAGTGTGGAAATCGTTAAGCACAATTTTTTCTTCTTCATGAGTGAGACATTGGCGAAGGATGAAGTTTACACCTTGACGATACAACGTGTCCTCAAGTATGAGATAGTTCTTATCCTAATGGCGTATATGACGATGCTCATTAGGAGAAGTAGAGGTGGGGTACTTTAAAGTCTGGAGATAGACAAGCATATCTCCATACCAGAGGTCAGAAGACGTGATAAAAAACATATCTCTTTTGATAGGTGACTCGTCAGGTATAACATCACCTTATTCGACCGAAAGTTTCGATATGAGTTCTATGAAGACCATCGACTTTTTGGATTTCACTGAAATGAATTCCAAGTCGAATTCCTGGAGGATAACTATCCATCGACTGATGTTTACGCCGATGACTCATCATGTCAATACGTATTGAAATGGATTCATGATGGCAATGATGGTGGTCTTGCAAAACAAAATATATTGACAGAACCATTGGACAACATGAACTACTGCCAACACAAGTTTTTCAATATGGGAATAATTGAGTTTTGGTCCAACTAGGCCTTGGCTCAGGTACTAAATCACGTATTCGGAGAGTAAATCATCCTCCTGAACTAAGACCATACCAATGGTTGACTCTGCAGTGGCCAAGTATAATAGTAAATCTTTATTATAATTGGGTGGCCAAAGTAGAGGGGTTGATATGAGGGAACTTTTCAATGCTGCGAAAGAGCATTAAGAGGCTTTGTCCCAATGAAAAGGAACATCCTTCTTCAATAAACACATAAAACCCTTTGTGATCTTGGCATAGTTTGTGATGAAACACCATAGAAAATTTTCTTTTCCCTGCATACTATGAAGCTAAGATATGGTGCATGGGGGAGGAAATTGAACTATTGCCTCAACCTTGAGAGGCTTGACCATGATCCATGTTGTCAAAACGATGAAACCTAACAGGCGAACTAATGTGATGCAAAAACTTCACTTGTTTGAGTTCAAGCGGATTCGGTAGTAGCGACACCATTCAAGGATAAGTCGGAGGTGTTTTGGATGATCAACTCTCTTACAAGATCGTGACGCTAAATCATCGAGATAAGACTCGACTATGTGTTTAAGGTCATGGAAATCAAAATACATGGCCTATTGAAACGTATCTCTAGCATTTTTCAAACCAAAAGGAATCTTATGATAAGCGAATGTACCCCATGGACAAATGAAAGAGGTTTTGTGTTGGTCTTCAGGTTTGATTTGTATCTGATTATATCCCAAAAAACCATCCATGAATGAAAAGGCTTCACATCCTGCGCATTCATCGACTATCTGGTCAATAAATGGTGTGGGGAAATTATCTTTTGGGCAGGCCTTATTCAGATCATGAAAGTTCGTACATACATGAATTGTGCCCTGTTTTTTATTGAATAGCATTGGATTTGACACCCATTGAGTCAACTAGACAGGGTAGATGAAACCAACTTTAAGTAGTTTCTCTACTTCATCCTTGATAGTTGTTTCTTTCCTAGGATTGACCAGACGAAGCTTCTGCCAGACCGACTTGATATCAGGATAAGTCGTGATTTCATTTCGACAATTGTTGGTTCTATTCCTAGTATTTCCTCGTAATCCCAAGAAAACATGTCAGAAAATTCTTTAAATAAATCTGTCTAGATTTGATTCTCCTCAGGGGAGAAATCCACTATGACGAAGATATTCTCCACGATGCTAGGGGTTCTGGAGATGTCAATAGGTATCATTTTAGATATTGCTGCCATATTTCCTTCAGCGAAAGGAATGTGCATTTCCAAAGGATTGATAGGACAATATTTATCTCCATTCATAGTCAGAGTGAATTCACCTACTTCAAGTCATCTTAACTCTGGGAGGAAGTAAGATCTATGATGAAGATCATCCTAGGGTATTTCCAGACTATTAATTCCATCAATAATAGCTTTGTCTAAAGGCAAGACTAAGTCTAAAGAATCTGTATCAACGAGGGAACCTTGAACCCAAATAGGCTTGAGTACTGTATCTAACTTTTGTGCTCGAGTTAGATATGGGTTATAAGAAGCTCGTTAAATGATCGAGTATGCAACTTCTGTCATGGACAGAGGCATGGCCATGCCATGGTGCTCTTTCCCTTCCATCATAGTGGATGGGGAAGGAAGAGTCTTGGGATCGTGAAAGTACGTTGTGCGAAATGACGAGATTTGAAATTTTTTAGCCCGAGGCTGGTCAGGGACAACCATCATGTAATGGACATTATCGGTCGGAGGAGGGTAATAGAAAGTACCCATCAATGATGGGCACAAAACAACCCCTACATTGACGATCCCAGGCTGAGGGTTATCAATCATTGGGACCGTGGAGACTCCTGATGAAGGGTCAAGACGAGAGAAGGATAATTGATCAATGGTCACAATCCAGCCCTCATGAGGAAACAACAAGACCTAGAAAACTATCGTGACCATTTCTTGCATAACATAGTTCCAAATCCTTCCTAACACAATATTTTAGTCGAGGGACGCATCGACCATTTCAACTTCGACACACACAGTTTTTCCCCGTATTTGCACGGGGAAAGAGGGAATTATCCATGTGGTCAGAAAGAATGACCATCAAAAGTTGTAAGTAGAGTAGGTGATGGAGACAAAATGGGTTGGCCGATGGCCTTCAAACATGCCAGAGACATTACTCATGTTGAGGTGCCCTCATCCACTAATATAAGAAAAATATTTTGGGTAAATGTTTTCATGGTGTAAGCCACTACTATCTGAAAAGCAACGTGGTAAGGAAGACAAGGTTTTAAGTCGGTGGTATCAAGCATGATCGATCCTAGATTACAAGTCTTGACAAAGCTTAAGGAAGATAACAGGGCCTTTCTTTGGGAAGGGAAACTCTAGAGGACTTCCAAAGCAGACATTGCACAAGGGATTTGTGATAAATCCTCCACCACAAAGTAGTTTTGGGTGGCCCTTGCATTGGGGTTGTAAGAATATTTTTTGAATGCACCTTTTGGGATGTGCGTCATTTTTTCGCCCCATGTATTCTCAATATGAAGAGGAAGAGGTGGGTTTTCAGCTCCTTTACCCTTCTTAGAGGTGCCTGGATTTCCATAGTCATGTGCTCTAGTCGTTATATAGGCATCACCTTTCATCATATACATGTTTGCGGATGAAGAGTTACTTGAAGATGGAAGGGGTCCTTGACTTCCCCCTTCCGAGCTCAAGGAGGCTTGAGTTAGAATTTTCTCATGTGGGATTGGCTTCGTTAACACGACAGGCTGTTGTTGTGACAATAACTTCTGGGCCTCCGTAAGTCGATGGAACTGATGGGTCGGGTGGTCTTCCTTGCAAATATTACAAGGATACTTTGACTTCTTATTTTAAGAGTTTCCCCTACCAACATTATCGGTGGGTATCTTATCCCCCTTACCATTTTTCTGTTGTTTCTTCTTTCTATCACACTGCTAGGTGGCCTTCGACATTTTTGTTTGCACACTCTGTACATTCGACTTTTGGGTAGGGTCAGCATCCGAACCAGTGGTTTGGCTGGCCGTTGTCTATTGTATCGACAATTGTTGCAATTGATTTGACACTGGATTAGTGGGCCTGGTTTGTGCTAAACCAATAATGCCATCAACATGTGGTCCAAACCTTTGCCTGGTTTTGTCAAGGATTGACCTCGGTGCATCTGGAAAAATCTTGTAGAGTAAACCAGACTTAGAGTAAATTAGCTCTAGTTGTTATGCTCTCATTATTGCGTCTTCCTCGGAAAAGACTCTGAATGTTGTGATGTCTTTAGATAACTAGGGTACAAAAGACTTAAGGAACCACTCTAGCAATAATGCTAGTGGGACTAGAACTTTGATCAAACTCTTCTAGCGTCTCCATTCTCGATTGTGATCCAAGATATGGTCTTCTTTTGTCTACTCGAAATTGGCTAGCAATTCAGTGTCGGTGTTGTATCTCACAGGTAATTGGAAATGGTTCAATAAATCCATTGCCAATTCGCCGAAGGAAGAGTATCGTGAGCGGTCAAGCTTGATGTACCATTTCGCAGCACTCCCTATGAGAGTGCGTTGAAGCAATCACAACTGAACGGATTCGTCTCTTAATGAGTTGGACAAGCACCATAAGTGGAAGGTAGTCACGTGATCACCAGGATCTTCATTAGGCTTGGCCTCGAACTTTGGAATGTTCGAAGGCAACTTGGTCGACATAGGAGGCCAAATCAGATCATGACAGATGGGGTAATTTAAGAGCCTTGTCAAATCTGGCAAGTGCAAGGTTGCCAGAAATGGTAGTTTGGGTTGTGTATTATAGCCCGGAAAAAAGGAACCTGAGGTTTGACTGGCACCATGTTGCCAGGAAAATTTAGGTTATTGGTCAGGGCTCTAAGAATAACCATGACCGTGACCAGCATACATATTGGTCACTTGTTGAGACATCATTGGCTGGTTCCCATAATAAGACGTAAAGGGTTGAGCTTGTGTCACATTCCAAGAATTTTGGGTGGGGTTTCCCCCTGTCAATCCAACAGGAATAGGCGTTGAGCCTTGCCTAGAGTTCCACTGGGTATGGAAGGGGTTTCTCCTGATCACCATCCCTAGAAAGGGGACTGGTCCCTGCCATGGACTCTAAGATCCTTGTGAGGAAGGAATTCCTAAGTGTGCCCCCTGTGCAGGAATAGTACCCTGTACAAGATGTGGTTTTCCATAGCTAGGGTTGCCCCCGACCGAAATAGTAGCTGATGAGAAAGTATTGTTACCAAACACTCCGAACAAAGAGAAAGGTGTTGAACCAACCGACATGTTATAAGGAGGGAGTGCTTAACTACCTTCTCCAAACAAGTTTACATTGGGCCTAGGGGGGACGAAGGGGGTATATGATCCCCACAGTAAGGGAAAGTTATAAAGGGAGTTGAAGTGCCCCCCATAGATCCTTGCAAAGGAGCATTGGAACTCCATGCCCCCAGGCCTAAAGTCTGTAGAGTGGAGGAGGAAACTACATTACTCGTACCGAAGCCAGGCATCCCGTATGAGAAAGGAGAGCCTGCCATGTTTTGAGTAAATGGAGCAGTGATCGCCACCATAGACGAAATCAGATTGTTGCCCGGGGTAGAAGCAGTCGGGACCATGGTGGCCCAGATCGACGATGGTTCGTTAGGAGGTGGAACACCCACCGTAGTGACAGTCGTGAAGGAAATATCAATATTCCTTGAAGAAGTGGCAGCGTTTTCTTCCATGGTTTCTGTTGACACTACCAGATGCTTGTAAGGTAGAACCTGTACGACGATGGGCGTCGATAGATTAGTGATGGGAGGGTTATATGGACCAAGAGCCTCTTCTCCAAGGTAAAAAATGATTGGTTCCTCCAGAATCAAAAGTTCTCCTCTCAAAGATGGGTTGGGCACAGTGTCCTGTAACTTGGTTGTCTCAAAAGACCCTTGCTGGTCTAATTTTCGCCTTAGTCGTGGTGGGTGGGGTTCGAGGTCAACTGACAGCAGGCCCAGAAGCCTTCAGGACCAGTAGAACTCCTGATCCTCCACTATGTGAGAATATCATATACACACTAGGGAAAACTATGATCATTTGAAAACCAACACGCACTAGAAAAAGTACCTATGAGATAAAACAAGCAGTCACTAACTAGTTGGAAGAATAGTTACAACAACCAATACTAGAGAAACTTACCGGTGCAAGTGAAACTCGAATATGGAAGCACCCTCCAGGTATACTTTGCAAAGCATGGCCCAATGTTTGTCCTAGGTACTGCGTTATACCCCTACAATCATCTGTGTAAGTCACTATAAAGATAGGCAACTAGGTTTCTAGCATGTAAACAATCACTAGGAAGGTACAACCGATAGTCAGGTGGACTACAATGAGTAGGGTATCAAGCCCAAAACCTATCAAGGGTATCGAAAGAAAGTGTTATGGAATACAGCTGAGGACCTCGAATGAATTCGAGACCCATGAAGCTCCATGAAAAATGAAATCAACGGAATCCCAAGGCAAGCCCTCTATATGTGTTCCCCACTACATTTGGTCCGACTTTGGAGGGGTTATCTTTGTTTCCTTTCCTTATGTGACTTCGTGTTTATCCCCTATGTTAGAGGGGGTCCCGGATAAATTTTACGATACTGGAATTTTTACACTCCCTAGCACAGACTCTTATGTTTTTTTTTCATCCTTGAAGAGTTTCCTCTCCAATCCTAAATCAAGGCTCTAGCTTAGACTAGTTGATGGACCCTACAAAACATAAAGTCTAATTGATTTTAATTAATCGTTAATTTTTTGGGCTTGTCTTAAGTCAAAGGTTATGAATGTGAAACTAGTGATGTTTTGAGAGATGAAAGAGAATATAAATAGAAGACTGGAAACAAAATTACTTCTTCTGGACAACTTCAGATTTGCTCTTTTAAATTATTTAACCAATTTTTCAAACTTTTTCTTTCTAAGATCTTTTAACTGAAAAAGTCAAAGCAAACTTTCACTCGACTATGAGCTACTTATTTTCCTAAGCCAATTATCCAAGAACTTATGAAAACAATCTTTTTCCTATTGATTAACACAACCAACCAACTCTTTAACCAAACCAAGAAGTAAAAAAAAAAATTGTGTTTTTTTTATATTGTGCTTCAAAAACAAGAAAATTTAAAACTGTATGTCTTATTTTTTTCTGAAGCAAAAAGGAGAAAAAATAAAAACAAGACAAGGCCAAAAATAACTTATGGCCAACCACAGATCATGAGGAGTTACTAACAACCAAAAAGGCATATCAGACTGACTCACTATTTCATCAAAAAACCTAGCCAAGGAAGAAAACTTTTAAATGCAAGAACAAGCTATGATGGCACACAACCTAGACTGAAACTGCTATGACAGAGACCAAAAAGACACAAGAAAAACATGGGAAGTAAAAACTTGACAGGAAAGAGGATGACTGCCTCCTCAAAATTTTCTAGACAGACATGCGATTGTCACTTCAACAGTTAGCGTATGCACGTAGGCTGCCCAAAGACATGATGTGTATGCATGCGTGTAGGAACACTACATGCCGCATGTGCCCATTTTTCTCCTTAAAAGAAGAATGACAAGTAGCTAAGCTCAGGCAGGGAGTACTGACATTGAAGACCAGAACCCCTTAAAGGTACAAAAGCTCACTTTAACATAAAAAGATCCAAGGAAATATGAGAAAACAAAGCTAATCTGAGGTTATACCTAGGCTATAGAATGCAACAATAGAAACTAGAAATAGATCCAGAAAACCCCTGAGAAGGATCACTTCTAATAGGGGAGAGGATGAATACCTCTTTTGAAAAAAAATTCTGGACTCAGACACGTGACTGATCTTTCAACAACCAATGTATGTACACGGGCTGTATAAAGTTAGGGTGTGTGTATACGCGGGTTGACCTTCTGCAGGCCACATATGCCTTTGTGGCTTCCAGGAAAAAGAAAAAATAGTTAGGCAAAGAAAGTAGGGAGTACTGGCATGGAAGACTAGAATCCCTACTAGCTCAGACTTTTGCGGAAACTCATAAAAAAGGTAGTAAAACCAGTTAAAAATACCCAACAATTACCCCCAAAAACCATAGAGATCCCCAATACGGTCACCAATTCTATTCTGGGTGGGAAATAGTTCCTATGGACTAGCGTTAAGGGTTTTATCATGCATGTAGAAATGACCTAAAGTCTCCTACCTCTTACCAACATCCCAATCATAAACCCCATTAGTCATATGCAAATACAAGGTTAAAAAGATCATGTTACTGTACCTTAGTTTATGTGTTTGATGTCGATCCCTTTAATGCTTGGTCTCTCCTTGACTACAACTCTCCTCCCAATGTTGACCTGCATTCAGAAAAGACAAACAAAGAACTCCACATGCATATGATCTATAAACTAATGGGTTAGAGAATCTATCAAAATATAATCAAATTTAAATATTGACAATCTCATATGGCGGGACGGGAAAAGTACTTATTTTATTAATATCACAAGACTAACCTTACAATAGTGAGATCGGCCACTGCTTCTCAAATATGGTCCTGGGATCCTCTTCAACTATGCTCCAACTACTTTTGTATATTCTTCTCTTCACACAATAGTTGCAAAAGGTTGGGGCAAGCAGAATACTAAATCGAGTATAGTTTCTTTGCTATGATTTTGCTCCTTTCAAATGGAACGCCCCTTCTTTTATAGGCTAGAAAGGGCTCGGTATTTGGTCGAGTGATCGACTATGGGAAGTGAAACAATTTAGTTAACTTAACCAAAACTGTGTGTTCCATCTGCAACTTTCCATTTTTTGTGCTTTTTTAGGTATACGTGGGTTGTAGTGGGTTAGCCAGCATACATACACGTGCAATAGTGGAGCAGGGCACATATGCCTTAAAAAAAGGTGTTTTTTAAGAAGTTGTTCAGTAGTGGCTTGGTAAATAAGGTAAATGAGATGGCCTGATGCCACGTAAGCATGTTTGGTGCATTTTAGGGTTATAACACCAACATTTACCTCAACCATATAACAAAGACATACACCACACTAACCATCAAAAGTTATCTAGGAATTCATCACTCTATCTATAAACCAAATACCATAAACCCTTACATCAAACCATGTGCCACAACCTCATTGTTATGTATCCTCAAGCTAAACCAACAACTTCAACAACACATCATAACCAAAACACCAATACCCATATTCCAATTACCAACAACAAAATACCAACTGTATCCCTCAACAAATCTGATATATGCAGCAATATTGAACATCCAATACCATCTCAAGAGATAAACCCTCGCTCACAAAACATATATCAAACAAGATGTGCCATATCTCTTATAAATAGACCCCATCCATGTTGCTACCGCGATTTTTCTGCCGCACTTTTTCTACATCACTTTTTCTACTGCAATTTTCTTCTACACTTTTTGTGCCATGATTTTTGTGCTACACTTTTTATGTCACTCTTTTTCTGTGACAATTTTTTTGCCGCACTTTTCCTGCCACAGTTTTCCTGCTGCACTTTTTTTGCAATAGTTTTCTTGCTGCACTTTTTCTACCGCACTTTTCTTGCCGCACTTTTTATGTTGCAACTTTTATCTATCAATAATACCTGCCCAAATAACCTTTCACAAAAATATATATTCAATGATATTCAAGTGTGATTAAATGAGAGAGCTTTGCCTCTTATACTTTCATGTAGCATTACAATTTCCTTATTTTAGGGTGTTCTCCATTTACTTTATTATTTAAATAATTTCTTTTGCAAACACTTGACTTTTGGGGGCTTCTATATGACTCATGAGGGTTCTTCAACCTCATATGGCCATAACTCTCTAAGCGTGAGGAGTTATATGTCATTCCACATACCACTAGAAATGGCATGACAAACACTATCAATCTAGGATAGTTTCACTAGAAAATTCACTAACCTTCATCTCATTATTCCATAATTAAGCATGGGTTCTCTAACCATACTTCTAGGATAACTCAATCTGCAAAGCATCATCTCACGAGGAATTTCACCATAAGAGGACCAGTTTGGATTTCATCCATTTGTACTTCGTATCAACCATGACAAGACAATAATGAGTCATCTTTACATCAAACAAACTTGGGTCCATTACCCAAATCGTTTTGCTACCTGTATTTCTTCAAGGCTTGACATCAATGAAAACCAACCTTAATCAACGATAGAAAGAGGGGATTAGATAGAGATACATAGAGAAAGACTTGGATTATTTGTTAGAAACTCTCTGATACTATTTACTGTTTTTTATAATAAAAGATAAATTTGATGAGTTCAATGTAGTAGTAACAAAGATCTGTGTACCTCCTGAGTCTAGAAGGGCCCCCAACTCGGTTATGTTACATCATTAGATCATGGTAATTTTATTTCTACAGATTTTAATTGTTTTGTATTAGCTTAAATCTCCATTAATGTAATTGTAAGCTGAGAATTATTTTGTTATGATTTTCGTTCATTTGAGAGTTGAGTAGTGGATTTTGAGTAAGAGAACTGAGTGTGACAATAGTGTATCTTCCTTCGCTGATTGATTTTATTTCAAGATAAATAGGCACTGTGATGGTAATGTTTCAAGAATTTATCAGATATAGTTCCATTTCAGTATTGATGCAAGTTTAATTTGGTGATTATTGTGGAAGAAGAGTTTGATTATTTCTAACAACTTTTAGAAGGATGTGCACATCGAAATTAGATGAAAGCGGATTAAGTTGCTTCATAGTTTTGTAGAAGTATGGTTGATGGAGTAATCTTTTGCATACATTTAGTTAAGAGTTCATTGATGGTTTGATTTGATTAGATGTATAGCTTTTCAATCACTTTCCCGTAAGGTAGAATATCCAGATTTTGAGTATGATTTACTTGAAAGAGATAAGGAATTCAAGAATTAAATGGACTATCATTAGAGCATATACATAGCAATGAATTCAATACTCCTTTTATGAATATAAAACAATATTTTCATAGTTTATTAAAGAAGGTTTTAGAGTTATTATCAAGTTATTATGAGTTGTTGATAACCAATTGAAGACATATTCTTTTTCCATTTCTTCACATATGGTGTCAGTGCCTCAAAGTATACCTTCTCAGGTGTTGGTCACTGTAATTGCTTATTAACTAAATAATCAAGTGTTACATAAATTGTCAACCCAGGGAAGTCTGTTATTTCAAAGGTAATCACACACTGTATATGCTCAATCTCAAAAGCAATCTAGAGTTGTAGTAAAAGTACATTAATCACATATGCCTTGAACAAACTGAAGTTCTACTTTGAATTACAGAAAAGCAACCTACCTATTGCAGAGTTCAAAGTTTAAAGAAATATTTATCCGAAGAATCCTAGATTACATTAAGAAATAACAATCTAGTAAAGAAATCCTTCAAGATACTGCCAAAGGAAAGACCAACTATTCTGTAACAGAGAACAAGACCCTACTCCCCAAGCAAGAATCTTCAGCACCTGTTCCCAACTATCACACTTTCATGAACTCATTACTAATCAAAATGATTGACACACATTGAAGGCTAATTATCTCCTAACAGAGAACAGGACCCTATTCCTCAAGCAGGAATATTCAGAACCCATATCTGATTATCATGCTTTCATAAATTCATCAAACATAATTACCAATCAAAATGATTAATAGTTACCCAAGCATGAATTATATGAAAACAATGTAACAATCAGTAAAGCAGAGTTTTAGCAAAACAGAGTTTAGTAAAGTAGAGTTTCAGCAAAGCAGGATTTAATCAAGGCATGAACAAAAATAATACTGACACACTACAAAACTAATGGGTGAATCTTGTGAAGAAGGTGGGCCCTCCCTTTTCACAAGATTCCCCAGAAACAAAAGGAACTAGAAAGGAATGCTTAGAATAATATTTTATTCATCTGTCAACTGTATCATGTTACAATGTCTGAAGTAAACACGTCCTTCTCTGTAATTCCTTTCTTAGCCAAGAAGGATCCCCCTTAATGATGATTTCCCCTTATTTAAAGAGGAGAATCCCCTCAATACAATTGATCATTAAATTACATGTGCACATACCAATCCTATTCTTAGTCAGATCTAATCTCATATACTGGAATAGGATATCCTGGTCTCTCGTAACAAAATGCTATTGCAATAGTTGGAATGGTGCTGGGTGAGGTGTAGTTGTTGCGGCTAGTGTAACAGCTTCTTTATTTATCTTCTTGTTACTGCTATTGTATATTGTTTCAACATCGCAAATCATGGGTTGTTTTAGCAACGGGATTTGCGTTCTGATTGTTTTAGCAATGTGGTCTCAAGCAACAACGATAGTTAATTCTGACTCAAGGTGTGGTTGTTGTGGTCAGTGTAACAACTTCTTCTTCTATTCTGTGAATTGATGTTTTAGCATCGCAGACCACAAACTGTTTCAGCCACGGGGTTTGTGTGCTTTTGACTGTTTCAGCAACGGACCTTCAAACAATAATTTGCAGTTCGAATTGTTTCAACACTTATATATTTCTGATTGATGGTTAAGTATGAGAGTAATGTAAAATTATATGTAAAACAAATTAAACATATAGCAAAGCGAAGAGATGTTATATACCTTTGGAAAGATAGGGTAAGGTGATAATGTAAGCTTAAATGTAAGTGGAAAAAGGATGTAATGGTAGTAAAAAGTGTGAACAAAAAGGTACATTATAGGGTCCTAACATCGGGTTGACATTTTATGTAGGTTGTTTATAACAATATAATTAGCCCATCTTTCTGGCGTCATTGCTGGGGAGGTACTAAAAGGGAATGGAGATTGGGTTTTGTGTTGGATTTGTTGAAGGCCAAGTGGAGGAGGAACAATAAGATGGAAGGTAAGAACCTACACATCTACTATAGTGGGTTCCTCCAAATATTTTCCAAGTAGTTATATTTCAACAAATACTTTTGAAGCAAGGTGTGTTTTAATTCAACAACAAGGGATTTTTTATTTCCACAGTGTGAGGTTCTTTCATGCAAGAGTGTGCTTTTATTTCAGTAAAGAAGTTTTCCTTTAATTTTAGCACAATGTTAGATTTCATTTCAACAATGAAGATTTATTTTAAGCAGGTGTGCCTTTCTATTCAACATGTGAAGAATTTTTTTCCAAGAAGTGTGAATTGGTGTGTAAGAATTTAGTGTGCAAATTCAACTTTGCAGTTGTGATTGGATTCAATTTTGCAAGGATTTATTTTAGTTTCAGTTATGTGGTGTAGTTTTCAATAATTATTCTCAAGTTGGTGTGATCTAAAATAATTCATTTTAGTTGTGATATTTTCATATAAGAATAATTCCCCTACTTTAGAAGCAACAACAACACCATCTAGAGAAAAAATTAAAGAGAAGTCTAAGAATGTTTTAGTAAGAAGGAATGTTTTTACAAGATATTTTACAGGATATGGAGAGTAGCCTATTGAAACTTCCTTGTCATCCTGTAGAACAAATAAAGAGCTAGGAGACTCCATTATATGAATAAGCTTTGGAACCAGAAATCATAGAATTTCTTGCATATTTAAATCCTTGTTGTCTTCAGAAAAATGTAGGAGTCTCTGAAGCTCCACAAGTCAACATTCAGAATCATGAGAAGTGGATTATTTCAAATTCACAAAGTGTGGAAGTGACTGCACAAGGAGAATTGACAAAGTTCAATTATATTAAAGAATGGTTCCAATCAGGAATCAAGACAACAAATATATTCCTTCTTCAACAAATCATAGCATCTCATGAGAATAATCCATTGGTTCTTCATGTTTAGGTACATGCTAAAGTTTTCATTCTAAACCTGAGCATGAATTTATTTACAAGCCTACTACAAACATGGCTTCAATGGAAACATACATATACTTGAAAGAAATTCATTTTCTTTTCAAGTAGGTAGGATAGGGAATAAAAATGCTACAGATAGTTAAGTACGGGAATAATGCAGCAAATTTTTTTTTTCCAATAAAAGGATGATAATATCTAGCTAGCCAAAGACTTTTTCTCCTGATAAGAACTAGAATTCTAACTAGCTGAAGATTATCTAATTGAAGATCTCTATATTTATTGATACACTATGCACATGTCTTTAACTGTTGATCTCCTAAAAGAGAAGATATCCAGATGTTGATCTCAGACCATATGTGATGGACATATATATCTATATTCAAGAGATTATATCTCTCTATGGGAGAAAATTCCATGGATGTTAATTGGTTAAAAACAACTATTACTAGATATGTGCTTTGCAGAAACTTTCAACATCTAGATATTTTGTTGATTAAGGTTGGTTGTCATTGATGTCAACCCCTGAAGAAAGACTCGTAGCACAAAGGTTTGGGTAATGGATCCAATATTGTTTGATTTGAAAATGACTCATTATTTTTTTGTCATGGTTTATAAGAAGTAAATATGGATGAACTCCAAAGTGGTCTCGTTATGGTGAAAGCCCTCATGGGAAGACACTTTGTGGAGTAAGAGAACCCATGATTAATTATGGAATAATGAGATGAAGGAAAG
>JZKD02S2390150.1:146875-157403 GCA_000966675.3 Picea glauca | reverse complement strand
ATAAACCTATGTATGTGATCAAGGAATCATACAATAAAACACAACAAGATTTATAGGAAAGAATCATATTATTGTATCATATTAAATGTGAAAGAGAGATTACAACCATGGCCTTTATGTCATAAGGTCCCTTCCAACTATCCTTTGTTCCCCACACATTCCTGCTCCAAGAATTATGACAGCATAGATCTAATAATATTCACAATCTATCTTGACAAAATGGCTCATCTAGCCAAGCTAACAATCTCCAAAGCTCAATCCAATCCAAGCTAATCCCAAAATCTCCAAAGCTAACTTTCTCCATGAAAACTCCTCTCCTTTTATAATTTAAAGAGGATAAGGTGAGAAGGTTAGGAGGATCCCACTAAATCATGAAAGCAAGTAAGATCCAAACCATTCGGATGCCACCTCACCATGGAAGTTTCTCCTTCTAGAAGCATCGAGAAGATGCTCGTTTTTCCCATGTATGGGCATTCTCACACCCTTCTTATAGAGAAACTTGTGAACCTCTCACAATCCACCTATGGTGCAGCCTGCAAGAATCAGTCATTCTCGTACCCTAGCCATAGTGCAACATGTGAAAATCATCTTTAATAGGGTTTTCATAAAGGAAAATGCGACTTCTTTTCTCGGGAAAAGTTCTTCTCCCTTCTTTCTTCAAGAACTCAGGCCACTGACCACTCTGAAGAATACAGACAGGTTTACATCATTAATGATGATAGGGATGACGAAGATAATGTGTAACAGAGAACCCCCCAAAGTTTGAAGTTAGAACAGAGTGATAGCTGAAATACTTTTTCGAGTGTGTGTAGAGAACAATGAACAGTCAGGTGGAAACCTGCCAACAAAAAAGGAAATACAGTACAATAATATATCATCACTGAGGTAGGCATTCTCATACTCAGAATACAAATGACTCAAAGAATAAATGTGGACATGCAAAGATCCATGTCAAGTAATACAAGGTCATGGCCACCAAACATACACCATGGATCCATGCAATTATGAATCAAATCTGAACATAGCCACCAAAAATACACTCTAGATCTATATGTTAAAGATTCAAATTAGAACATAGACACCAGACATACAATGTGGATCTGTGCAACAGTACAAACTAAATATACTCCAACGCAAATTGAATCTGTTAGAAAAGATTCAGGGTCTTCATTTCTATCACTCTATAGTACGAATCTAACCATGTGAATACACGTGCCGAAGTCGAACATGGTAGAAACCACTTGATTACTATTCATTAGTGTATATCATTAACAAGTACGAGGGAAATCACCATTAATGTCAATGACTCCCAAGGTACACTAGTACAATCCAACGAATGTGAATTAATGAGAAAAGGTCGAACACTCAGCGAAATCTCCTGATCAGGGGTCAATAATAAAAAGCCCTTGTCGAAAGTGAGGAAACCTACCATTGAGACATGAAATTTCCAAGGTACCAATTAGTTTCTAAGTCTAATTCTTGGATAATGAGTTGAAGTTGACAGGAAAAGACTCGTCACAGGAGGGCCTTAATGTATCCCCCATCAATGACATGAAATGGGTAAAAATATTTGATGTAGATCAGAGTAACCAGTAACTCAGAAATGACTCAGGGATGGTTGACACAATAGAAGTCTTAAGGACTACATAAATGGTCGATGCAACAGAAGGCTTTTCGGGTTGAACTTCTCTTTGAACATATTGACGACACAACAACTGTCTTGGAAATACTGACTCAACAACAGGGATCGTAGACCAACACGTAATCTTATAAGGAGTATGATCAAGAGATGAGCATATTTTCCAACCTAGACACAAGGCGACTGAAAGGGTGTCATGTTCAGAAGAGACTCTTCCATGGAATACAGGTTTAGACACATTTCTTTCCCAAATTTCCCCCCACCATTTCTGGTGAGTACCTCTTTATTTTTACACAATCTTCAGGAGGATAACATATTCTTGAAATGTAAGCTCATCCTTCGGATGAGTCCCTCGAGGTATGTTTAACGAACCCTAGCAAGGAGTGGTTTGGTCCCATAAGGGCCTTTCAATGTTTGTTTAACGAGTCCAAATATAGAAAAATCGGGGGTTTTTCATGTTTATAAAGTCTAAAAAACACTTAAAGAGAACTCTCTTAGTTCCTTTTTCGTAAAGTAATCCGATGATACTGAAAAAGAGATAAAATATCACTCAATAGACATTTTCTTCAAGAAATTTAATGAGCATGAAAAGAACAAGGTCGCTCGACAATCTTTTCATGTTTAGAGAGTCTAAAAAAAGCTTACAGGGAACTCTAGCGGGTTCCTTTTTTGTATAACCTTTATGAGTTTGAAAAAGTGATAAAAGTATACTCAGTTACATTCTCATGTATTTACAAGCACGGGAAAGAACAAAGACTAAGCTCGGTAACTTATTCTCATGTATTAACGAGCATGAGAAAGAACAAAGACTAAGCTCGGGATTGTTTTCATTTTTACGCAAGCTTTAAAAAAAAATGAAAGTATACTTGGACTTGGTTTCATTTTTACACAAGATTAAACTAGAGGAAACTATGCTTGAGGTAAGTGGTTTCATTTTTACACAAGCTTGAACCATAGAAAACTATGCTTGGACTTCCCAACGCATTATCCACAAATTTACATGGTTGGTACTTGGCCCCCAGCTTAAGAAGCTAGCGACTCAACTTCAACATGAAGTCTAGAGGCTGAGGCAAATGCCCCCCAGGCTTTGTTTCATCCAACTACAAAGGAGAACGAAATGAAGCTTCAAATACTGGATGAAGGACTTGAATCAAATAGAGAGGGGAAAAACTATTTCATTTTTTAACGAGCTTGACACAGAAACAAGAACTATGCTTGTAACCTCTATTTCATTTTTTAACGAGGTCGCCACATAGACAAAAAAACTATCCTCATAGGTGGTTTCTTTTTTTAATGAGCTTGAAATTAGAAAACTATGCTGAAGTCTGGTTTCATTTTTTAACGAGCTTGAAATCAGAAAATCATGCTCATATACCTTTGTTTCATTTTTTAACAAGGTTTCCATAAAGACACAAAAACTATCCTCGAAGTTGGTTTCATTTTTTAATGAGCTTGAAATCAGAAAACTATGCTCAAAGTTGGTTTCATTTTTTAACAAGCTTGAAATCAGAAAATCATGCTCAAAGACCTTTGTTTCATTTTTTAACGAGGTTGCCTCAAAGATGCAAAAACTATCCTCGTCTCTCTTCTTGATCATGGATTTCAAGAGGACAATGCTCCTGAATGACACCATGTCAAGCGAAAAAAATCGGTCATGGCTTCCAAGAGGTCTTCGCTGGAAGGAAGAAACACACTCTGGAAGGAACACATGTCGAGGGTGGAAATAGGGGTAAGGATATAAGGCTCTAAATACCCTATTGAAGAGATAACCATGTCAACTATCTGATCTAATTCACTAGAAGTTGAAGCCATGGGAGATAATGTCACATAATTGACCTACGGTGAGGGTGATATCATATGCATATAAGAACCATTTAGGGAGGCAATCTAGTAGGGGTCAATGAATTAAAGTTGATCAACAGTCACAACTCGTCCATCATGAGGAAACAATATCACATGAAAAAGAGTAGACACAATAGATTTCATGGCATAGACATAATCTCACCCAAGGAGTAAAGAGAAATCCAAGGGGTCTTGGATTACCATGACGTCAATGAAGATACTTTTCCCTCCCAAAGTTACAGGAAACTGAGGAAGGGTCCCTAAAGTTTGACTAGTTCTTATGTTAAAATCCAACAGATTTTGTGTAATGGACACAAGCTGAGGAAAACCCAAATCTTGCCAAGCAAAATAGGACAAAATACTAATGGACGCACCTTCATCTATCAGTGTTTGAGGAACGTCTCGACCACAAACCTATACTATAATCTAGAAAGTAATGTGAGAGGGAAGACGAGGTCCAGTTAGCACACCCCAATCAAAATGGATGGCCTCATTACTTGGAGGGGGTTTCATGAGAGAAGGAGGAATACCCCCCGACACGGCAGAGTCTGTATCAACAAGAAAAACATGGGCAGTATCAGGTTTAGTCTCTAGCAGGAGAGTAGGATTGACCAATGGAGAGATCGGATCGACCACTTGGGTTTCATTCTCCAAGAGGAGAATGGGGTCGACAGGTGGAAACACATCGACCACTTGGGTTTCACTCTCTAACGAGAGAGTGGGATCGACCGAGGATGGGGTTAGATCGACCTCTTTAGTTTCACTCTCTGTGGGGAGAGAGAGATTGACCAAGGATGGTATCAAATCAAACACTTTGTCAATTGGTTCAACTAAGGACGTGACCAGATTGACGACATGATCAACCGGATTGACCGGTGAAGGGACCCAATTGATCATTCCATCAACTATAGGGGGTCAAGAGTAATCTTGCGATAAGAGGATGGAAGTTGAGGCTGTGAAACATTCATGTATTCCAATAATTTTGAGGCTTCATCCATATGAGGGAAAAGGCAAGTGAGATGACTCCCTTTGCATAACATGCACAGGAACTTGACTCTACTTTTCTTCTTCCCAACGGTATCGTGACTAGTTGACAGGAGGTCATCAACATGTTGTTCAGAGGATGACGACATGGGTTGGTCAAGTTTTGTAGACCATACCTCTATAACCTTGGATAGACCAGGGCAATCCTTAAGAAGATGGCTACCCTTACAAAGCCTGGAAGGGTACTTGGGCTTACGAGTTGTTTGGGTGATCTTGACATCATCAACACTCCCAACATGATTAACAATAATTGGTTGTTTTCCAACATGTTTGACAATGGTTGGAGGTTTTGGACCTTGTTTATCTTTCATCTTCTACTTATTCACCAGGTTACTAGCTTTAGAACTTTCACTCGATGAAGAAGATGAAATAGAAGGAGACCTTGCAAGAGAAGAAGGTGAGGAAGACCTTACCAGTGAAGAAGGTGAAGTATCAACCTAAGGTTGATTCTCTTGGGGAGAAGTGCTTGTGACTGAAGAATTAAGTGCATTCGAGATTACCTGAGTGGAAAACAACCATACCGGTAACCCAATTGTGAGACCTGTAAGTATCAAAGTAGCAATATGAGGAGGACCAATGTTTCTGTAAGAAGTAAAAACAAAAGGTTCCCCTGGAAAAGGAGCTACTTCATTGTTCATTCCGAGAACTTACACCATAAAAATAAAGATCCAATCTAGAGTCCACTAGGGAAAACAAATAACACACGCTAAAAATCTAGTACGCAAGCAAGCAAGTAAAACCTTCTCACAATGAGCACACTAGTTGGTGATGAAATCCAACGTTGTGGGAATAAAGTAAGGAGGGGATGAGATAGAGCAGGTGGAAAAGTTATGTTGACAACCTTCTTAACGGACTTACGCCTTGGTGCAAGCTTCCACACAGTAATTGTGGATTTACCCTCCAAGGAGCCCGAGTGATTTTGGCCAACGTCGATTCCAAGTACCGTGAAGACTTGCCCCTCCACACTCACCTTGCGTAAAGAACCTAGAGATATAGGCCATTAAGGTTACCAATTACTACAATAATTCCTGTGGAAATAGTTGACAGTCCGATCCACGCGCAAAGGCAGGGTATCTAGCCTAAAATCAACTTGAAAGGATTCCACTCATTATTGTGGGTATACCTTCAAGTTACCCCCATAATATGCGCAATCTCTTCACCAAGACCAACAAAGCAGGGTGAGTAACTCTTCTAGTCTTAATGCGACCTCGTGATTGACCCTTGTGTGAGAAGGGCTTCCTAGGACAAAATGTAGTAAGTGGATTTAACTCTCCCTATCACAAGATACTATGTTTGTTTGCATCTTTGGAAAGTTAACTTTCACACCTATTCCAAAGCCCTACAACTAATCTAATGTAGGTTTGCTACCAGAAAATATAAAATGTTTAATCAATCTTTATAAGCGATTTTGTTTTAAGGTTGTTGTTACTCAAAAGGAAGATGGCGTGGACAATATGGTGTTTTAACCGACTCGAAAGTTATGCAAAGAGATGAAGATGCTATCTTTTCATTTTGATGAGAGATATGCTACGAGAAGGAGAAAACATTTATCATTCCTAGATGCACAATGTCCCAAAATATTAAAACTCGTCAATATCAATATTCTCAAGAAATGAGAAAAAAATACTGTACATCAATGCACGATTCATGGCCCCCCCACTCTCATGGAGTATCAACACTCCAACACTAGAAGTTTTGATGACACCATATCGAGACTGCTTCAGATTCAGCTATCCTTGAGTCAAGCATTCTACGACTCTGGTTTCATCGATGATCCAAAATATCATGGGGGTTATGGTTTCCCCTAATCAATTTTTACGTTGATCACGTGGGACCTAACATGGATCAACGATTATCTCCACGCCATGCTCTTATGAGAAAAAACGATTGTCGTTTCTTTCCCATAGCTAATATCATCATTGGGATTTTGAAAAACACTGATCCATGCCAAAATTTCATATCTCGGCGAAGATACATGTCAAATTAACGATCCATATATTGTCATCGTCACATCTCCGATGAGATTGACGATTCTCGAAAATTGAAAGTTCATGTTATCATCAACACTCCTATACAACACCTAACATGTCCAGCTTTTGTTTCCCAGCATCGATACATTTGGATTTGACAGTCCAGATATCATTTTCATCATCTTCGATGAGATCAATGGTCATCCTCATATCCGATGAAATCAACAGTCCTCATCGTCTCCAATGAGATAAATGGTCATGATCGTCTTCAACGATATCAATATTCATTGTCTTTCCTCTCCTAAACTTCATCCGTACCTTACCAATGTATGGTTGAGATATCTCGATCAGTGGATCCAATGGTGTAGATCATGGTTTAGGACTTAAGAGATTTTTGGACCTCTAGGACATATCTGTCTCATCATCCAACCAACAAGTGACGCTTGTCACCACAGGAAACACCATGGTTTCCTTGTGGGCATGCCATGTCACTCATGGCATCATTGTCCACTTTATTATTTGTAATGTTTCTTAGAGATATAAAATAGATATTAACTCCGACCTTTCATAAATCCATGAATCTCATTTTCATCGATCCTCTTCATCATCAGAATTAGGTTCTTTCCTTAAGCATTACCATCCTTCCACCTCTGATGATGATAAGTCAGGAATCTATGGTCCATATTTTCAGAGGGAGATACCTAAAATATCTAATGGTAACAATTTAAAGCGAGGGTCCAAAGGACCTCCTTGTCCATTGGGACCCATCGTCATCCTGATGTCCAATCCCTTGGTGACATCATTCATCATATTGGGCACATGGGAGGCCTAGTTAGAAATATGTGTCATCACTCCCTATCCTCTTTCAAATGGGACCTATGGAAATTGACCGCAAAGATCAAATATTTCCTAGTGATAGATCACCAATTATTGATTCTCTTATGAGATCCTATCATTGTCATTTTTGGGGGGTTGATACACAACTATATCACTCCCAATTTCCCAACGATGATGTGCATTGAATTGACGTCTCATATCTCACCTTCAAAAGATTGATGGATTTTTTTCTTCTTGGGATTTTCTATGGTCAGTGGCTCTCCTCCGACATATGACCGAGGTTTCCCAATATGTAAATCGGATTACCAGGAATTAAGTAGATGGACTAAGGGCCATTTATCGCAAGGGTCCACCCTCGACCCATCGACCAATCCTCTATTGAAACATTCCATCCATGAGACACCCTAACTGCCACACTAGCATTCCATGTTATCATGATGACACCACTCCTTCTTCCCCACTTAAACATAGATTACATGGATCTACAAAAAATATTTGATCTCTCCTCTACAACAATCAATGGTTATGATCTTGTCACAAGGATTCTTCCAACAAATCAATTGTTCATGTTACCTCTTAGGGGTTTAGTGTCATCAAACTTTGAATAAGTCCTAGCACTCAGTCACTCCTAGGGACAATGTATCTCCTGATGAAGAGATAACATTTATCCTCCCCTTCAAATCAACGGTGCAAATTTCTCCTCGAGTCTATGTCAATTCCTTGACTGGTTAATTCCCATCTTAAGGACTTAGCCAATTCTGTAGTTCTTCCCAGTTTTTTATAAGGGTTTACTAGGCCTTCTTGGCTCTGTCTTTTCCTCTGAAATGAGTGAGGGCATTCTCACCCTACGATTTTGGCTTATTGGTCCCAACCCAAAACCATAAAATATAGCTTCTTTCATAGACATGCATGATTACACATTTACAAAACATAACAACTTGTATTCAACACCAATCAATTTCAAAAGAAACAACTCACATATAATGTACAAATACAAGCATTTGTCCACACGTGTTATTCCAATTATATAGAGTATGTAAATACTTATCTGGTACAAATTTTAGTGAGCCAACTGACTATGGATGTTCTCCTTTCCACCCAACCATAGGCTTTGCATTCTTACTCACTTCGAAAATAGGCCACCCGTGTGTAAGGCCATGATACCACTAGGGGATTCTCCCATTGTTGAATCATCAGGTCAATAAATAGATCAGAGAGATTACTCTCCTCCACTTTTTTGGTAGCAGCATAATTTTCCTTTCTACCTCATCAAACTTAGGACCTACTCGAGGTTTATCAGATGCCTTCCTAGTTGTATTTCCTCTACACAAGAGAGTCCCTTCATAACTACACTATCCCTTAGCACACTCTCCTTCAAGTATACATTTCTTTCCAACAAGAATCAAGCTCGCCGCCCTATTTTGCTCCAGTCTAGGCTTTGAGTCTTCTCTACTCCAACTCAGAACTCTTCCATCAGTCATTCCTATGAGCACTTTGCTTCTAGTTGTCTCACAACGTCTATTTTTCCTGAGGTCTTCTACAAACCTTTACCTATGTGTGCTACTTCTCTAGCCAACATTATTTTTGTCTAGTCTTCTCTCAAAACTGAACCTTAGAGCTCAAGTTATTTTCCATTACTGTGTTTATTCACATTCATTCATCTACCTCTAGAATATGGACACTCTTGGATTTATTTTTCTCATGTGTCTCTCAGATTGGGATTTTTCGAGGTCTTTTCACCGTCTCGATACCACTCTCTAGTTATTTGTCTAATCCCCTTGATAGAGCCTCCACTCGAACTGTCCCTTGCATGCATATTCATTCACTTTCTCCTCGTGTTATTCTCTTGCATGTAGCCACCCCTCCATAAGGTTCTCGACTTGCCTTATTCCTTCTGTCATAAGGAACTCGTGGGGATAAATCTGTAAGTTGCAATTGGGTAATTTGTTGTAATTTTGGGGGACAATTTTTGTTGTCCTAGCCAAATATTCCATACTAGTATTCATTGAGAGTGAAATACCAACCCCTTATTATTAAATATATTTCTTCAACTACAAGCTATAGGAAATATGGTTATTTCGTTCACATTATTCATCAAGGTGGATTTGGATTCTTTCACAAATGAATCCCCCTTCTCTGTCCCTTACTAATCCTTCTTGTGGTATCATGGAAAATACATTGTAGGCTTCACTTAGAGTCAGTTGTTTTGCATTTTTAATTAGATAATAATAGAATTACATTGTTTATATGTCATGGCTTGGAAAATCATTAAATATGATTAATTACATAATGGGGGAAACATGGGTGTTATAGGGTAGTTGATCCAGAGGCTTTAGAAAAATTATAACCTCCATATACAAAAAATGTGGTAATGTAAGGATTTGCGTCAATCCCATTGTCTCATAATGCCAATTGGATAGTTCTTGGAAATAAGAAAAAGACTCCCTTAGCACCCCAACCAATGATGACAAGAATTAGGGCTCAAAATCCAACAAAATCATGCATTGTTTTTTTTGATTACTATGCCAACAATTTGCAAAAATATATTCTCGTAAGGGATTATGGAATGTAGTTTTCTTGGACAAGTGGAAAATCAAGTAGTGAATTTTGAATATGGGTTGTAATCCTTGGAAATAGTCTTTGGATATGATTGCTATGTAATCCATGCTAATAAGGAAGAATGTTTTGTAGACTTTGTGAGCATTGGCCGTCTCTTTATTGCTAATATAAATCTCCTAGTTATTGTTAAAAAAAAATATGTTAAGAGTTTTCCTAATGTCAATGAAACAACACAATATATTGGTTTTATTATTGCGACACTTCTTTAGAATGGTATTAAGCATAACAAAGTGGTCTTGAATTGAATGACTACTCCTAAATCAGGCTTAGCCTTTAGCTCCTTTTATGTGGCTTTTTAGCCATACACTAATATTCTTTTCCAAAATAATTCCATATAACTTGACTAAAAGGGGGCTAATGATGATGATGATGATGATTAATGTCCACTAATACTGAATTGGTCTATTGGACCTTAAGAGGGTAAGTGATTACTTGTGATTCTTTAGAATTTTGTTTCTGTTGTCGAAAAGCATTAAGAGAAGCTTTCCAAGATCACCATACTTTTGTTGAGTTAAGAGGTTAGGAAGGTTGGTAGTGTGATAAATATTTTGAAAATGAGATCTAATATGGGTATAGG
>JZKD02S2390150.1:101476-131464 GCA_000966675.3 Picea glauca | reverse complement strand
AAATGTGAAAGAGAGATTACAACCATAGCCTTGATGTCGTAAGGTCCCTTCCAACTATCCGTTGTTCCCCACACACTCCTACTCCAAGAATTATAAGAGCATAGATATGATAATATTCACAATCTATCTTGACAAAATGGCTTATCTACCCAAGCTAACAATCTCCAAAGCTCAATCCACTCCAAGCTAATCCCAAAATCTCCAAAGCTAACTTTCTCCATGAGAGATCCTCTCCTTTTATAAGTTGAAGAGGATAAGGTGAGGAGGTTAGGAGGATCAAACTAAATCATTAAAGCAAGTAAGATCCAAACCATTCGGATGCCACCTCACCATGGAAGTTTCTCCTTCTAGAAGCATCGAGAAGATGCTCATTTTTCCCACGTATGAGCATTCTCGCACCCTACTTATAGAGAAACCTGTGAACCTCTCCCAACCCAACTATGGTGCAAACTGTGAAAATTAGTCATTCTCGCACCCTATCCATAGTGCAACATGCAAAAATCACATTTAATAGGGTTTTCATAAAGGAAAATGCAACTTCTTTTCTCAGGAAAAGTTCTTCTCCCTTCTTTCTTCAGGAACTCAGGCCACTGACCCCTCTAAAGACTACAGACAGGCTTACATCATTAATGGTCATAGGGATGATGAAAATAATGTGTAACAGAGAACCCCCCAAAGTATGAATTTAGAACAAAGTGATAGTTGAAATACTTTGTCGAGTGTGTGTAGAGAGCAAGGAACAGTCGGTTGGAAACCTGCCAACAAAAAAGGAAATACAGTACAATAATATATCATACTCAGAATACAAATGACTCAAAGCATAAATGCCGACATGCAAAGATCCATGTCAAGTAACACAAGGTCATGGCCACCAAACATACACCGTGGATCCATGCCATTATGAATCAAATCTAAACATAGCCACCAAAAATACACTGTGGATCTATATGTTAAAGATTCAAATTTGAACATAGCCACTAGACATACAATGTGGATCTATGCAATAGTAAAAATTGAATATACTCCAATGCAACCTGAATCTATTAGAAAAGATTTAGGGCCTTCATTTCTATCACTCTATAGTACGAATCTAACCATGTGAATACATGTGTCAAAGTCGAACATGGTAGAAACCACTTGATTACCGGTCATTAGTGTATATTGTTAACAAGTGCGAGGGAAATCACCATTATTGTCAATGACTCCCAAGGTACACTAGTACAATCCAACGAATGTGAATTAATGAGCTGAAGTCAAACACTTGGCGGAATCTCCCGATCAAGGGTCAATAATGAAAAGCCATTTTCGAAAGTGAGGAAACCTGCCATTGAGACATGCAAGTTCAAAGGTACCAATTAGTTTCTAAGTCTAATTCCTGGATAATGAGTTGAAGTTGACAGGAAAAGACTCATCACAGGAGTGCCTTAATGTATCCCCCATCAATGACATGAAATGGGTAAAAAGATTTGATGTAGATCAGGGTAACCAGTAACTCAGGACTGACTCAGGGATGGTCGAAACAACAGAAGGCTTAAGGACTGCATAAATGGCCGATGCAACATAAGGATTTCTGGGTTGAAATTCTCTTTGAACATATTGACGACACGACAACTGTCTTGGAAATACTGACTCAAAAATAGGGATTATAGACCAACGAGTAATCTTATAAGGAGTATGATCAAGAGATGAGAGGATTTTCCAACCTAGACACAAGGCAAGTGAAAGGGTGTCATGTTCAAAAGCGACTCTTCCATGGAATACAGGTTTAGACACATTTATTTCCCAAATTTTCCCCCACCATTTTTGGCGAGTACCTCTTTATTTTTACACAGTCTTGAGGAGGATAACATATGCTTGAAATGTAAGCTCATCCTTCGGATGAGTCCCTAAGAGTATGTTTAACGAACCTTAGGAAAGAGTGGTTCAGTCCCATAAGGCCCTTTCGATGTTTGTTTAACGAGTCCAAAGATAGAAAACTTGGGGGTCTTTCATATTTATAGAGTCTAAAAAACACTTAAAGAGAACTCTCTCGTTTCCTTTTTCGTAAATTAGTCTAATGAGATCGAAAAAAAGATAAACTATCACTTAACAAATCTTTTCTTCAAATACTTTAACAAGTGTGAAAAGAACAAGGTCGCTCGAAAATCTTTTCATGTTTAGAGAGTCTAAAAAGAGCTTAAAGGGAACTCCAAGGGGTTCCTTTTTCGTATAACCTTTATGAGTCAAAAAAAGTGATAAAAACATACTCAGTTACATTCTCATGTATTTATGAGCACGAGAAAGAACAAAGACTAAGCTCGGTAACTTATTCTCATGTATTAACGAGCATGGGAAAGAACAAAGACTAAGCTCAGGATTGTTTTCATTTTCACGCAAGCTTTAAAACAAAATGAAACTATCCTTGGACCTGGTTTCATTTTTACACAAGCTTGAACCATAGAAAACTATGCTTGGACTTCCCAACGCATTATCCACGAATTGGCATGGTTGGAACTTAGCCCCCAACCTAAGAAGTTAGCAGCTCAACTTCAGCATAAAGTCCAGAGGTTGAGGCAAATGCCCCCTAAGCTTCGTTTCATCCAACTGCAAAGGAAAATGAAATGAAGCTTCAAATAATAGACGAAGGACTTGAATCAAATAGAGAGGGGGAAATCTATTTCATTTTTTAACAAGATTGACACAGAAACAAGAACTATGCTCGTAACCTCTGTTTCATTTTTTAACAAGGCTGCCACAGAGACGAAAAAACTATCCACTTAAGTGGTTTCATTTTTTAACGAGCATGAAATTAGAAAACTATGCTCAAGTCTGGTTTAATTTTTTAACGATATTGAAATCAGAAAATCATTCTCATATACCTTTGTTTCATTTTTTAACGAGGTTGCCACAGAGACGCAAAAACTATCCTCAGAGTTGGTTTCATTTTTTAATGAGCTTGAAATCAGAAAATCATGCTAAAAAATGGTTTCATTTTTTAACGAGCTTGAAATCATAAAATCATGCTCAAAGACCTTTGTTTCATTTTTTAACGAGGTTGCCTTAGAGATGCAAAAAATATCCTCAGCTCTCTTCTTGATCATGGATTCCAAGAGGACAATGCTCCAGAATAACACCATGTCAAGGGATAAAAATCGGTCATGGCTTCCAAAAGGTCTTCACTAGAAGGAAGAAACACACTCTGGAAGGAACACATGTCGAGGGTGGAAACAGGGCTAAGGAGATCAGGCCCTAAAGACCCTATCAAAGAGATAACCATGTCAACTACGTGATCTAAGTCACCATAAGTTGAAGCCATGGGAGACAATGCCACATAATTGACTTGTGGCGGGGGTGATATCGTCTGCATATAAGAACCATTTAGGGAGGCATTCTAGTCAAAGTCAATGAATGAATGTTGATCAACAGTCACAACTCGTCCATCGTGAGGAAAAGATATCACACAAAAACAAGTAGACACAATAGATTTCATGGCATAGACATAATATCGCCGAAGGAGTAAAGAGAAATCCAAGGGGTCTTGGATTACCATGACATCAATGAAGACAGTTTTCCCTCCCAAAGTTACAGGAAACTGAGGAAGGGTCCCTAAAGGTTGACTAGTTCTTCTGTTAAAATCTAACAGATTCTGCGTAACTGGCACACGCTGAGGAAAACCCAAAGCTTGCCAAGAAAAAGAGGACAAAATACTAACGGATGCACCTTCATCTATCATTTTCTGAGGAACGTCTCAACCACAAACCTATACTATAATATGGAAAGGAATGTGAGAGGGAAGATGAGGTCTAGTTAGCACACCCCAATCAAAACGGATGACCTCATTACTTGGAGGCAGTTTCACGGGAGAAGGAGGAATACCCCTCGACATGGTAGAGTCTATATCAATGAGAAAAACATGGGCAATATCGTCTTTACTCTCTAGCAGGAGAGTAGTATCGACTGATGGAGAGATCAGATCGACCACTTGGGTTTCATTCTCCAAGGGGAGAATGGGGTCGATAGGTGGAAATGAATTGACCGCTTGGGTTTCACTCTCTAACGAGAGAGTGTGATCGACCAAGGAGGGATCAAATTGACCTCTTTAGTTTCACTCTTTGAGGGGAGAGCGGGATTGATCAAGGATGGTATCAGATCAACCAATTTGTCAATTGGTTCAACTAAGGATGTGACCAGATTGACAACATGATCAACCCGATTGATTGATGAAGGGACCCAAGTGATCATTCCATCAACTATAGGTGGGTCAAGAGTAATCTTGCGATAAGAGGATGGAAGTTGAGGCTGTGAAACATTCATGTATTCCAGTAATTTCAAGGTTTTTTCCATATGAGGGAAAAGGTGAGTGAGATGAATCCCTTTGCATAACATGCATGGGAACTTGACTCTACTTTTCTTCTTCTCAACGGTATTGTGACTATTTGACAGGAGGTCATCAACATGTTGTTCAGAGGCTGACGACATGGGTCGGTCAGGATGTGTAGACCATACCTCTATAACCTTGGATAGACCAGGGAAATCCTTAAGAAGATGGCTACCCTTACAAAGCCTGCAAGAGTACTTGGGGTTACGAGTTGTTTGGGTGATCTTGACATCATGAATACTCCCAGCACGATTGATGGTAACTGGTTGTTTTCCAACATGTTTGACAATGGTTGGAGGTTTTGACCCTTGTTTATCTTTCTTCTTCTTCTTATTCACTAGGTTACTAGCTTTAGAACTTTCACTCGATGAAGAAGATGAAACAGAAGGAGACCTTGCAAGTGAAGAAGGCAAAGAAGACCTTACTGGTGAAGAAGGTGAAGAATCAACATGAGGTTGATGCTCTTGGGGGGAAGTTCTTGTGACTGAAGCACTAACTGCATTCAAGATTACCTGAGTGGAAAACAACCATACCGGTAACCTAATTGTGACACCTGGAAGGATCAAAGTAGCAATATGAGGAGGACCAATGTTTTTATAAGAAGGAAAAACAAAAGGTTCCCCTAGAAAAGGAGTTCCTTCATTGGTCATTCCGGGAAATGATGCCATAAAAATAAAGATCCAATCTAGAGTCCACCAGGGAAAACAAACAACACACGCTAAAAATCTAGTACACAAGCAAGCAAGCAAAACCTTCTCACAATGAGCACACTAGTTGGTGATGAAATCCAATGTTGCAGGAACAAAGTAAGGAGGGGATGCGATTGAGTGGGTGAAAAAATTACGTTGATGACCTGCTTAACGGACTTATGCCTTGGTGCAAGCTTCCACACAGTAATTGTGGATTTACCCTCCAAGGAGCCCAAGTGAGTTTGGCCAACATTGATTCCAGGTACCATGAAGACTTGACCTCCATAGTCACCTTGTGTAAAGAACCTAGAGAGATAGGCCACTAAGGTTACCAATTACGACAATAATGCTTGGGGAAACAGTCGACAGTCCGATCCACGTGCAAAGACAGGGTATCCAGCCCAAAATCAACTCGAAAGGATTCCACTCATAATTGTTTGTATACATTCAAGCAACCCCCATAATATGCACACTCTCTACACCAAGACCAACAAAGTAGGGTGAGCAACTCTGCTAGTCTTAATGCGACCTCATGATTGACCTTTGTGTGAGAAGGGCTTCCCAGGACAAAATGTAGTAAGTGGATTTAACTCTCCCTATCACAAGATACTATGTTTGTTTGCAGCTTTGGAAAGTTATATTTCACACCTATTCCAAAGCCCTACAACTAATCTAATGTAGGTTTTCTACCAGAAAATATAAAAATGTCTAATCAATCTTTATAAGCGCTTTATTTTTAAGGTTGTTGTTACTCAAAAGGAAGATGGCGTGGACAATATGGTGTTTTGACAGACTCGAAAGTTATGCAAAGAAATGAAGATGCTATCTTTTCATTTCGATGAGAACTATGCTATGAGAAGGAGAAAACATTTATCATTCCTAGATGCAGAATGTCCCAAAATATTAAAATTCATCAATATCAATAGTCTCAAGAAATGAGCAAAAAAGACCATACATCAATGCACGATTCATGGCAAGAATCATGCAATTCTGCTACTTCAAATGCAATGATGCCCCCAATCCAATATAAAGCAAGAAATTAAATCTTTTTGTTTCAAAATTTTCACTAAAAGCAATAATGAACTTTCTTAAAACAAAGAAACCCAAACTAAAAGTTTTCTTTTAAAGCGAACTATTCAGAAGAAATATGATCTTTCCCTAAACAATTCTAAAGAAAACACAGGCTTTGGAATTGAAAGACACTCAAAGCAGGAGACTAATCCTTCAAAACCAAAGAAAGCAAAGATGGATAAAAGAAACTCAAAGAACGTCAAGAAGACTGTAAACAGATCAATATAGGCTCCAAAAGTTCAATCCAATTAATGAAAGAAAAACTGGGCATCAAAAGATAGGAAAGCCTAATTCCAAACAAAATTTTCAAATGGGTTCACAGACTAGCTATAGGGTGCAGTGCGAAAATCAATGGAGTTCACAGGCTGGATACAGGTAGGGTGTGAACATGTCGCATTGGATTACATAGTAGGGTGCGAAACTGAGGGGTTTTCACAGGTTGTAGATCAGTATAGTGCAAGACTGCTTGAAATCAAAGAGAATTTGGAAAAGGAAAAAAGAGTATAAGCGAACTTTCAGATCCAGAGAGCCTGGATGAATCTCCCACAGACTCAGAAACCAAAAAACAAGCAATCAAAGCAAGGGAAACTAGACTAACTAGGAAACAATATGTTCCCTAGTGGAGTCGCCAATTTTGTTATTGGATAAATCGATGGGTGCAGACACTAACTGATCTCCCTAGATCCACCTAGATCTAGAACAAAACGCACGAGAACATGACGCTTTCCTTAAGTTTTAAATATTGAATTTACTAACTAAAGAGGGATATGTGACATACCATTTAAATGTCGCTTCCTCTTGCTATCACCATCCTAGCTCCATTCCAACACTCGTACAATGATGATCTTGCAAAAGAACGCAACCAACCAAAGTGATAGTAATAGCATAAACTCAATATAAACCTATGTATGTGATCAAGGAATCATACAATAAAACACAACAAGATTTATACGAAAGAATCATCTTACTGTATCATATTAAATGTGAAAGAGAGATTACAACCATGGCCTTAATGTCATAAGGTCCCTTCCAACTGTCCTTTGTTCCCCACACACTCCCGCTCCAAGAATTCTAAGAGCATAGATATGATAATATTCACAATCTATCTTGACAAAATGGCTCATCTAGCCAAGCTAACAATCTCCAAAGCTCAATCCAATCCAAGCTAATCCCAAAAGCTCCAAAGCTAACTTTCTCCATGAGAGATCCTCTCCTTTTATAAGTTGAAGAGGATAAGGCGAGGAGGTTAGGAGGATCCCACTAAATCATGAAAGTGAATAAGATCCAAACCATTCAGATACCACCTCACCATGGAGGTTTCTCCTTCTAGAAGCATCGAGAAGATGCTCGTTTTTCCCATGTATGAGCATTCTCACACCTTGCTTATAGAGCAACCTGTGAACCTCTCGCAACCTAGCAATGGTGCAGCCTGTGAGAATTGGGCATTCTTGCACCCTAGCCATAGTGCAACATGTGAAAATCATCTTTAATAGGGTTTTCATAAAGGAAAATGCAAATTATTTTCTCAGGAAAAATTCTTCTCCCTTCTTTCTTCACGAACACAGGCCACTGACCTCTATGAAGACTACAAATAGGTTTACATCATTAAAGATCATAGGGATGATGAAAATAATGTCTAACACTAAGGACTTAGACTGATACAACTTCTGCAACTTTTCCCATAAATCCTTTGCTGTAGCTTCCTCTAACACATTTAGTAATACTGAATTGGAGAGACATAGTCAGATTGTGCTCTTGGCCTTCTGATCCAATTTTTTCCAGTCATCTATAGAATTTCTTGTAGGTGAAGTACCTGGATCTACTGTGATCCACTGATCTCTGTCCATCAATAGATCTTCCATCTTGAGCTTCCACAGCTCAAAAATTTTCCCATTAAACTTCTCGATCTTCATCTTCAAATTGCTTGTCATTTTTTTTCACCTAAAAAACAATACCGCGGATCTCCCACTATAAGAAGGCTTTTCACAGTCCTGAGCCAAACCCTTGATCACAAAGGCATCCCCCTGAAGCAAATAAAGCTTTGATACTAAATGTAAATTCTAACCTTGTACAATATCTACTCTAAAAAGATATTCATAAAAGAACAGAAAAGATACAATGGAAAACACAAACATTACATAGAGATTTTTCCCATGGAAATCCAAACCGAGAAAACCAACATATTCTATATTCATTCATTGTGTTACATTGTTTATAATACAAAATACATATAGGAGCCAACGACATCCAAAACCCTAACCGAATGACTTGGATTAGTCCAAAACCCTAATTTCTTAATTGAAAATAGAAAACCATCGGAAAAGAAACCATGTGCCGAAAAACCACCTAAATATAATGCGGTCCCAAAAAATGTGGTCCCGATCCAGAAAAAATAAATTCGAGGATGATGCCCCCAAACCTCTATGTGGGGGGATCCGCCCCCTATGCGCCCAGTGCATATGCTCCAACACAATAACACATGCAAAGAATATAACACATACCCAACATTTATCATACCAATGGTTGGTCATTCTATTATTCTTTTTATAGGACACCTCGAAAGAGAACTTGTTAATAGAAGTGGAAAGGGTAGTTGTAAATTTATGATAGAGTTCTTCAATGTTGTCCTTATAATTTAGGAGGTTTAGTTTACTATTTAAATCATTTAAGAAAACGTCAACTTTACTTTTGTCAAAGCGCAAATTCCTTTGATTATTAAAATTCTCTTCAATGGTGCTCCTATGCATGGGAAATTTTAGAGTTAGGGTTAAAGGTTTATGATCCGAGTCAGGCTCATGGTCATTTAAAAGGTCAAAATTTGTTATTTGGTTGGAAACAGGGATATCAGATATCACATAATCTACAACACTACTACGTAGCCCATGAATACAAGTCATCTGGTTGGATTTTGGCCACTTCATTACTCCTTTGCAAATTATTAGGTCTTGAGAGCTACAGAGCTTCTTTTGTAGCTATTAGATAAAACAAGGTCCTCATCTAGCCATAAAGCATTATGGTTGGAGTCATTACTTAAAAAGTAGCTTGTTTAGTTGGAGTCCTAGCATTAAAGTCTCCTAGCAGGAGGATATTACCTTCATTTTTCAAATTATAAATATCTTGTTCTAAATTATTATAGGGACCATTTTTATCTAGATTATTTTTCTTATAAAAAGAAGAATTAATAGGTGAAAAATAACAAATTTCTATATACATATTCTCTGCATTGGTGTTTGAAATTTTTATCCAAATGTATTGACTAAGAGGGTCAATGTTATGAAGTTGAATGTGAGGAGAAATGCTCTTTCTAATATAACAAGCTATGCCTCCTATCCCTCTACAGTGGGATTTTTTGTTCCATGCCGACCACAAGACAAATCCTCCCATGTTAGGGACCTTAGACTCCTCATGCTGCCAAGTTTCAACTAGACAAATAATATCAATATCACTCGAGATCCAACTTATCATATGACCTTTGTGCCATGGAAATCCATGACAATTCCAAAAAAGGATCCCGAGTGTCCCAAATTCCTATTTATTATTATCCTTATTATCTCTATCCCTAACAATAGCTTTTCGATTTCTAAATATTGCCCATTTTCCTTCTTTCATGGCTTCTTTTACGTTTTGAACTTCCTTCCTTAATTCAACTTGGTCTTCGGGAACGAGGTCTTCACTTCTAAATATTCCTGACACTTTTAAGCTCGGAGATTTACTAAGCATGCTATATTTATGGTCATTACAACTTACTTTGACACGGATCAACCTATTTTTATGATCAATTATTTTTTCTAGCCTCTTTGCTTCTAAGATGTAAGTTGTATCAATTTGTGATTTATTTTTTAATTCTTCTTTTACTATTGCTAGCGTATCCTCCTCTTTTTGTTCTTTTATACCAAAAATTATAAGGTTCAAGGCTCTTTTGTTACGTTGTGGTCGAGTTCGATTAGCATATTCATTTCCTCTTTGATGAGTTTGATATCCAATTTGTTTTCCATATTATTGAGGGTCAAATTGTTGGTTAGTTTTTCTTCTAGCTCTTTAATCCTATCTCTCAAGTTGTGATTTTCTTCAACCCCTCCTTCTTGGGTTGATTTTTTATATTTTTCCATTTCTTGAATCCTATCCTTCATTGTGTGCAATTTACTCTTGAACCCTAAGAATCTATCCTCTATTTGAGTTTAAATGGTATCTTTAATTTTTTTAACAATTATTGCCTCTAACTCTATTTGGAGTTTTATGTCTCTTTATTCACTCTTTTTTTCTAATGTTTCTAACTCTATTTGGATTTTGGCATCTCTCTCTTATCTTTTTTTTTTCTAATGATTCCATATAATGGTAAAGGATTTCTAGGGTGATTTTGAGGGGCCTCCCCTTGTTAGGATGAGTTTTTGGAATAAGTGGAGTGCTCATATTGAAAAGAAGAGAAAAAAGATGTAACAATTATTATTATGGATTGACTTTGTCTCTCAAATCAACTTTTGCTTATAAAACTTAAAATAAATAATAAATAAAATATATTTAAATCTCTTTAAATAAAATTAAAATTGAATCAAAGTAAAAAATCACTCGCCTCATTTCAAATGTCCAATTGCTCAAACTGTTGAAGAAGCCAAAAATAATAAAAACCAAAGAGAAGTATTATTTAGGCTCAAAAAACCCCAGATATATAATCTTAGAAATAAAATATCTCCTTAAAAAAAATAAAAAAATATTATTCTAATTTCATATATAAATTCAAAACACCAATGGATTGTTTAGTAAATTAAAAAATTCGTGGATGTTAAGAATGAACTCTATATATTTTATAAAAAAAATTCTTCTTTTATAATTTTTTATTTAATTTTATTGAATTAATCAAATTTAAATAATAAATTAAAAAAAATAATTAAATATACAACATAATAATAATGGTTAGTGAAATTTCAATATTACATTATTTAAATGGCGTTGTATTTTTGAATACATTAATAAATTCAATCCTTCCAAAAATTTTAAATAATTTGAAATATGTAATCTCTATGACTAATTCAATACTTCCAAAATTCTTAAGTAATTTGAAATATGTAATCTCAATGACTAAATCTACAGTTCGAATTAAATTTCTAGCCACAGTCAGAATGTTTGAAATATGTAATCTCAATGACTAAATCTACAGTTCGAATTAAATTTCTAGCCGCAGTCAGAATGTTTGAAATATGTAATCACAATGACTAAATCTACAGTTCGAATTAAATTTTTAGCCGCAGTCTGAATGTTTGAAATATGTAATCTCATTGACTAAATCTACATTTCKAATTAAATTTCTAGCCGCAATCAGAATGTGGGACAAAACTAGTGAGAAAAACTATCCAAGAAAGAAAAAGATTCAACCCATGTAAGTCTTAATACATAACCACGCCTATGATAACGACAGACACTTCCCTCCATTTAATGATATGCCACGTGCATCTGAATCCAGCAGCAAACGATAACGACAGACACTCCTTTTAATGATAGCCATGTGCATGTAAATCCAGCAGTCATCATACGTCATCTTAAATAATCGAGTGGGCATTTCCATGGCTTTAGATTGGTCTTAGGTATATATAAAATTAAGGTTTTTTTTTTTATTTTTTGTTTTTTTAAAATTAAATGTAAATTTGGATAAAATTGCTATTTTTTTGTTGTTTAAATTGTATTGTTGAATGTATAAATAGATTTAATATATTAAAAAATCATTAAAAAACTTAAATTATATAAACATAGTAACTTAAATATGTAAATCCAATCATTTTTCACCAAATTTCAAACAAAATTAAACATCCCCAAAACAACCAAAATGTAAAATGTTTAGAATACTGTTTTTTAATAATATAACGTAACTTTTTCATAGACTGACCATAGCAAGAGCTCGCAGTCTTTCGCACTTGCGTGGGCATATGAATTTAGACTGACCATAGCAAGAGCTCGAAGTCCTTTCACACTTGAGCGGGCATATGAATTTCTCTGTTTGAGCTTTTACGCTGCCTATAAATTTGATCCCATATCGATCCACTCATCAATATCATGCTTTCCATCTAAATTGTGCTTTCTGCATTGCAAGCATCCGGGAACAGAATCAGGCTACCAAACTGTGAATCTTATTGTATTCTCATGGCAGCGCCTGCCTCTGACAACGACATTGCCCGAGGAAGGAAAAAGCCGAAGCGGGGAAACATAAAAATGGAGATTTTTGCTTCCATGGCCGCACCAATTCTCGCATCCCTCAAAAGAATGGGAACAACTTTGTCCAAAACCATTCACTCTTTCGGAACCTCCTGCTGCAGCCCTGAAAAGGTCCATTCAAAGGACTTAAATACGGAGGCGGTGAATTACAATTTACAGCCAGCATTTCAAAGGTTTTGTTAATATACAGAAAAATCAATAGTTTTTTTTTCATTATTTTGGAATCTTCTCTCGCAGGGCCTGCCACGCTGTAGATGTGGAAGATGTAAATAGTGATGGGTCTATTAAGTAAAATTATAATTATGATCACTATTAGTATTTGGTTTCATGTATGGAATTAAGTTTAGATGTTGTAAACATATGACTCTTCTTTTGAAGTTTCACTGATGATGAACATGGAACATTGATTTATTATCTTGATTGAAATAGTTTTGGTCCTCTAATAGGACTTAAAAGTTTTATTGATTAGCTAAAAGATTGTTTTTTTTTAATGTAAGGAAATAGGTTAAGGACTAAAGACCCAACAAAGATTGTCTTCCTTGGATATTAGGAGATAAGTTAACTACCCAAGATCTAGAGGCATTTCTACTCTATCCCCTTACAAACCATGAACAAGTTGTTTAGGTGTTATGGTTTCAGATTATTTAAGTGGTATGATTTTTCTTGAATAACAGATGACCCAACTCAAAGTAGTACATAGTAGTGAGTGATAACTATCCTCAATGAGTTGAAAATTATCCTAAAATTTATTTATTTTTGAATGTTAAGTGTTTTGATTTAGTTATGTCTAAATAGTAAATTACTCTATTGTTGAACCTTGCTCACATGTCATCCACACACCTCCTATTGTTGAACCTTGCTAAAATGTCATCCACACACAAGTGATGGGTTTTGGGGACTATGAAGAGTTTTTGGAAAATACGTTTTTAGCTGTTTAGCATGAAGAAATTTTTAAACTTTTTTACATAAAAAAAAAAAGAAAAATATAAAGAAAATAAAATAAAACTAATCATCACATTTACGATCTTAAAAAATTAGACCCTTGTTGTTGTGTAAGTGTCAACATTAGCATGCCCCATAATTATATTGAGATATGTCCAAGAGTTTAGTCTATTGTATCGTTTAGGGTTGCTTGGGCTTTGCCTATTCTTTTGATCTAATGAAAACTAGTTATTTATTCTTTTTATCATCTCATGAAAACTGTTTATTAATTAGAGGGAAAAAAATGTGCTGTGTAAGTGTCAACATTAGCATGCCTCATAATTATATTGAGATATGTTCAAGAGATTAGTCTGTTGTATCGTTTAGGGTTGCTTGGGCTTTGCTTATTCTTTTGATTTAATGAAAACTAGTTATTTATTCTTTTTATCTCATGAAAACTATTTAATTTTTGTTTATTAATTAGAGGGAAAAAACGTGTAGAGTAATATATTGTAGAAAGAAAAAAAAAAAAGAGTTGAAAAAGTGATTTTTTTTTTCATTTTGTTTTGTTTATTATGAATTATGTTAAAGCACTTATTAAGTATTTTTATGAAAGGTCTAAAAATTATAGAAAAGCTGAGAATTTTTTTATTTAATTCATAAATTCTACCATAATTAAAATTTAGTGTAAAAAGTTGCATTTATAAATAAACATCTTGTGATTTTATAAGAAGAACCACATGTTCTTAATCATCCATTCAAAATGTATATTTTTCCTATTCCTACTAATGTATATTTATACTATATTTATGTTGCATTCATTTACTTCATTAAAAATAATTAAAACAAATTAAAAATAAAACAAGTGGGAAGAAAAAACAAGTTGCTTATATCTGTCCCTTGAGAATGTACTAAGATGATAGTTCTATATGGGTGAAAGATTGTAGTCTAGTATCATATCTATGTAATATTATTGAATAATTTTATTGTTTATTGTATTTTGAAGAGAGAAACTATTTTTATGCACCCAATATATCATGTTAACTAGAATTACAATGGAAAAAAGACAAATTATCATCATACTTAATCTATACAAATAAATTGGAAACAACTTGACAACAAGCACTTGAATATCAATGAAATTTGTTCTACGAAACACAATGTACATGAAAAGGTATCTGTAAAAATAAAATAAGGAACTAGGAATGATCATGAACACATATATATGAAAAAATATAGTCCAAATATACAAGGAAAAAAAACATATACATAGATATAATAGAGATAAGTACATTAGCACAGACAATATGGATATTCTCAAATTTCGAGAAGAGATTTTGAAATTCAAATATGGACTAAATCATTGTCTTTTGTCTAAGAAGACAGATGCCATTAAGTGACTCAAATCCATAGAGATAAATTTATAACAAAGTATAGTTATAAACAAAAATGCTATCAAAAAATTTCAATTCTTAGAGTCGAGTGTGAAAGAGACCATTATTTTCAGTTGAAACAATGTTGTAGTTCAATTTGAGTTACATATGTAGAATTGTCAAAATCATGTCAAAGACACAATTATGAAGAAAAATTAGACTAGACAACTGAACTCATAAAATATCCACATTTCACTGTAAAATTCAGTTACATATATGCTTCTTTATGCATATTGCATCCATAGCGAAATTTGATATCCCTACAATTCATAACGAATAATGTCAGAAGACATGGAATCAACTAGAAAATCAAAATTGTCAACAATATTAGTAAAACAATAGTTTGAAACATACCTTTTTTTATTGAAGTTTCTTTTTTTGTTGTTGATTGTCCTACAATTTAAGCGAGTTGAATAGATGAAGGGTGTTTCAACTTGACATTTGGGACAATGTAACATTGTTGATTGGATTGATCCAAACAATTCTAATTCTAAATTGCTTATTGAACATATAGGTTGGAAAGGATTGGAATATATGTTTTCTACTGTCATTGTGACTTGAACCTATTTCGCATTGGTGAGCATAAGTGTTAGTCAATATTTTTTAATAAAAAGTACATATAATATAACATATTCTTAGATGGTTTCAATATGTTTACCTAGTTTGTCCACTTGATCAATAGTCTCAGGTCATCAAAAGGTTTCTTTGTTGTTAATAGTCCAATGTATGTTGATTGGCCTGTATGTAGTGTATTAGAAGCTTCCTCTTTTCATTTCATGATGTTTATGAATAACAATATGGAAAATTCTCTCTTTGAAAAATGGTCTTCAATGAAACCAAATTCTGTTGGAAATGTTGGAAATAATAGTAGCTACACTTCGAGGATGAAAAATGTAATTTTCTTTTTTTCCACAACAAATAGATGCAAAGAAAACAATTTTTTTTTGTAATGTAATTGTTTGTATGAAAACAACCTTACCATTTCCCTATCGTTTTCTAAATTTCCATTGTTGAATTGCAAGGTATATTGTGTCCCTAGTTTCTTTGCATCAATGACAATTGCACCTATTGTACCAAGTGCATATTGTTTTGTTGTTTCTAACAATATTTTGATAAATGTGTTTGGTATGAAGCTATATTCCTAACAGACAAGTTTTATGTTTTCTATGCTAGTCTCTTGATCCACTAAAAAAATGTATTCTACTTCTCCATGATCATAACTTGATTTGGGTGCAATTTTGAAATCATTTGACTTCTATGATGTGTCAAGTATTGCTATGTATGTCACAAAAACATTGCCATCAAAAACATGTTTGACCTTACAACTAGTCAACTCTTCAACATTGATTGGGTTGGAAGTTGTTGGTTTGCTCCTATACATGGGAAGAAAACAAAACTTAGCAAAACAACGCTCAAAGGACATCTTTGAATTCATATTTCAATGATCTCTACCTCTTTCCGTCTAATTCTAATTTCCCTCTTTCATCTTCCTTGTCTTCACTTCTTCTTGTCGTGTTATTGTGTGTTAAACAATATTTGTTATACCAGAGAAAGTTCTACAAAATATAAACATATAGCATGGAGAAAATTGTATGCTAGAAAAAGGCTAAAGGAGACGATTTAACTATAATTATAGTATACTTATATTTGTCAAAGTATTTTTGGAAACAATTAAAGGAGACAATCTCAAGTGAACAAATTCAACAGGAAAGTTGAATTTCGAAGAAATGAACCAATATCAGCTTGCTGGAAGCTTTGCATCAATTAGAAATCCAGAAAAGACCCAGAATTAAGTTCATCCATGGAGGATCTATAACTCATTGTGTTTTTATCAAATGTTATCAACAACAATAATATTCAAGCTTCAAGTTTTAACAGATGATATCTTTTCTCAATAAACAATACTTGACAATGTTAAGAATCAAGTGAAATGTGGCACAAGTGATGAAGATTTATAATATGAAGTCAAACATTCAAAATTCCTCTGTGAGACAAAAAAAAAACTAAAAATGACAAATAGTTCTAGGCAATTTACTAGGATTTTTTGAGCCTCTTGCACAATCAATTTCTAGTTTCTTCTTCCATGATCTAGTAGCAACAACAACAATACACGGTACACATGGAATCACCTAAGCACTATGATGTCTTGAAGTGAGGTTCTAGGCATAGAGTGTGAAAATGGTGCTTCGGATAGGTGTTAGAACAACACCATTATTGGACATTGGAAGCAACAAACTGATAATTCTCTCTTTCAGGAAATGATCATTTGTAGAGAACCAATAGTTTTTTAACCAAATGAAAAACATGCCTCTAGATTATGCCTAAACTGCCATAATCACATCTGATTTTTTGCAATAATCAAATCTCAAGGATTGATGTTTTGATGTATCTTGAAACAATGAAATATTTAGAATGCAATAACCTGTAATTTCATTCTGTCTTTGTTGTTCTTTGTGATTTAAGTGGGCCCTTAGCACACATGACACCAACATTGAGATTTTGTGAATTGTCAATTTAAGTTATGTAAATGATAAGTTCCAAGTATTACTCTATGTCTAGATTTTAAATACAAGTGTAGTTGTCCTAGTCAATCATGCAGCTTTAAAACTGGTGGCTCATTACTACATATGAAGATGTTGATCTAAAAAAATAATTTTGATTTATTGTGTTTTAGAAGAAGCTAATATGAAATGAATTTTAGGGCCTACCAAGAAGAAATTAAAAATATAGTCCACTATATATCATGTAACAAATAGTCTATAAGTCTATATAGTAATACGATGTGTATGGAAACATTACCTGGCTTTATTTATTCTGCCAAAATGAAAATAGCATGTGGTGTGCGCAAGAGTGTTTGTACTTTCAAGTGTGTTATATTGCAATTGCTTTGTTTAAAGGTCAAGCTCTCTTGGAAGGTTGTTGGTATTTCGACTAGGCCTACAATAAAAGAAAATATTCCAAGTATTATTGCATCTTTGGATTTTAAATACAAATGTAGATGTGTTAGTCTAAAAACAAGTAGCTAATTTCTAGATGCCTGATCATTACTAATGTTATTTGAAGGTCATCAAGTTTATTTGATATTAAATTTGATTGTTTGTTGTTACTAAGTTTGCAGATGTTAGCCTAATAAAATAATTCTACTTTACTATGTTTTAGGAAAAGCTAATATGAAATGAATTTTAGGGCCTATCATGAAGAAATTTTTAAATCTAGTTAACTAGATATCTTGTAAAAAATAGTCTATAAGCCTATATAGTAATAAAATCCATATAGAAAAAGTACCTATATTTATCTATTCTACCAAAACAATTCAAAATAACATGTGGTGTACACAAGAGTCTGTACCTGCAAGTGTGCTATATTGAAATTTCTTTGTTCAAGGTTCAAGCTCACTTGGAAGGTTGTTGGTAGTTCGACTACACTTGTAGTGAAAGATGGATATTTTAAATTTATTTTTAATGAGAAAATGTTAAATTTTTTAATAAAAAAAAGAAAGAATAGAAGAAGTAAAGCTCTAATTTACCAAAAAAATAATAAAGAAAACTTTACCTTAAAAAATTGTATTCAAATGTATTTGCGATGATTTTTTGGAACTTTTCTCTTGATATAAATTTGCATATGAGAAGAAAGTTTATGTAATGAGGCTCACTAGTTTTTTTTTTGTATCAAATAACAGACATCGTAAATGTAACTTATGATTCTGAGGAACAAATTATCCTTTTTTTTTTTTTTAAATAAAAAAGTGGAACCTGCTATATTAGATAGACAAAAAAAACTTTTATAGAGTATACAAAAGAGTAGGTCTGATGTCACCCAAAATGCTGCCGATTATTGGAAACCAACATAGGTGGAGGGCAAGTAGCAGTAGCATGATAAAACATAAAAACAAAGTAGCATATGTCCTGCCCGGAGGAAACCAGGACATATGTCTATAGTCTAAATGCACATAAAACAGTAACATAATAAAACTAGGAACCAAGAGAGCATAAAAACCTAGGTGCCTGGTGACCTGTCATCCTCGTCAGTCTGCCACGTGGACCCAGCCAGGATGGCGAATGCTTGCGCACAGAGGGGGCATTTCCGCTTAGCTGGAGCATTGGAAAATGCATCGAGGAGCATGTCCATGCGCTGGCCCATGAGGAGGGCCTGATGCTCCAGGTCAGACAAGTGGCCACGAAGGTCGAACATTAGAGACAGGTGCTCTTCTCGGATGAGTGAGCCATGCATGCTACCATGCACGTCCACCGCCACTCCAAAACCCGCGTCGAACACCCTCTGCTCCGCATCAACCTCTGCACCCTTCGTGCCTACTTCATTCAGCTGTATGTCATGGCAGCTGCAATTGTCGTCACCGGGCCAGGGGATTTCTTCCACAATACAGTCGGGGGTATCGTCTACCAGTGCCAGAATGGGTCTGCGTTCCTCCTGATGGGTCACCGCAGTGGCGCGGGTTTTCTCTGCAATCGACAAGTCATCCATGAACGAGTTTTCCACCCCTATGCAGGGGGGAAAATCCTCCTCAGTACCAGCTTTCTGCCAAGCTCCTGATGTATTAGCCTTGACGTCTCGGCTATAGCCAGCTCCTGGTTTAGCAATGGCGGTGATCTGTGCCAATTTCTCTGCCCTGGCTTTCGTCCGAAGAATGGAGGTCACCAGAGCCAAGGCACGTTCCAATTGCTCCTTCCATCGCCGCTGCGCCTTATGTGCCTCCCAGGCCGCGCCACGGCGAGGTCTTCCCCTCTTTCGAGCCATGGTGAAGGAACAGAGCAATTGCAGGTAAAGGCAGATGAGCCAGGACGAGAGCAGTTGCAGGTGTAAAGAACGAGCAAGCCAACTCTGTCTCGTTACACGCAAAGAGAAATACAACGAAAATGCAGAATGCCAGGGCACGATGAATGTTGGACTGCACCAGAGCGTCCAAGCGATAAGAAAAGCCGAGGCAGGTGCAGTCCCGCTCTGTCCGGGCAAATAAAAAAACAAATAATTAGGAGTCGAGGTCACCCACCCGCACTTAACCCTTGCCATCCCAGGTACACTGAGGTCGTAAATGATCGTGCGAGGGAGAGGTCCCTCCATCCTGCGACTGCAACTATGGCCGTCCCCCATCGTTAATACAGGCTTGTGGGTGGCGGCCATTGGCATTTATGCCCAGGCTGAGTGCGAGTCCACCTGTCTCCATGGAGCTACGTGTCACCCCATCCGGGGGAGGAACAAATTATCCTTAAAGTGAAAAGGATTTAGGTATTTATGTTCAATGAAGCTTTGAGACATATATAGTTGTATTGCTTTGTTGTAACTTTCAAGGAGGATGCTATTGTGATCTTATTTTTAGCTAAATTATAGTAAATAATTAACTATGACATGGGCATTCCAATATTCTTATGAAACATGAACATGACATTTTTAAATTCGCTAGTTTGGCCAAATATGATCAATAATAGATTTCTTCTTCCGTAAAAAATTATGTGTTTTTTCTTGCATTTATAGTTATTCTATATATTGTTGCAACAATATGATTTTTTTATTCTTTGCAAGAATGTCAATGTTGAAGTCACCAATTACTATAAACATAGAACCACTTTGTAACAACTCGGTTTTTGCCACTGAAATTGTATCGACAATTGCTGAAATAGATGCAAAAAGGTGCAACACAGATATTGAATATGCAAATTGATTTATGAGCATGTATATTTGACACAATGTGTTCAACTTTAACATTTCATTAGATTTTAGTTCTTTTTATTTCTATAGTTTTATCTATGCAAGTAGGAACTCCATGTACAAAATGTGTTGTGATTGAATTTGCTTAATCCATTGATAGTTGGTGGACAATGTAATGTGTTTATTGAAGGAAAACAACCATATCTTGTATCAAATCTGTAAAATGTACTACATATTCAAGGGGTTTCCAAAGGCTACGTGTGTTCAATGTAGAAATTGAATCTATTTATAGACATGTTTGGTCTCTCAATGTGTTCTAGTATCCATGATGAATTTGTTGTTAGACAATTCATTTCATCTAGCACTTTCTTTTCCTCGCAATTTTTTTTTTGGGATAATGGCATGAGTAAGTGCAATTAATCAATTGCTTTTACTCTTAATAATAGTGTATACACAAGTATTTGTCTTGTTGTTGGAATATTGAGAGGGGGGGGTGAATCAATATGAACACTTTTTACCACTTTCAATCATAGTATGTATAAAATTCAACTTATCAACAAAATTCAATATTTTATCACTTATTCATTCAGTATATCATTGCATCATAAAAGATATCATTCATCAGTTCATAATAAACATCCACAAATACATAGTACATAAGAATTTACATGGAAACCCAAATGGGAGAAAACCATGGAATGTTTTCTTATATATAAAAATAATATATTCATAGGAAGCACCAACTTCCCAATTCTCCAGCACTAACTGGAAGGAGGCTCCAACCCCCTATCTACAGGATCCAATTTGAATGAATCTACAACTCCTTTAATTCTCTAGCTACAACTAGATGAGGGCTCCAACCCCCTAGTTTACAGGCTCTAACCTGAAGGAATCTCCAACTCCCTGTGTTATTTGGCTCCAACCAGAAGTAGGCTAAAACCCCCTGATCTACAATATCCAAACTAAAGGAAGATCCAACATGGTACAGACCCCCCTTCTCCCCAAAGGGTCGCGCGACCTCTCGGTCTTGGGACCTTCAAGAAAATCTCTGAGCTGAAGAAGCTCCTCTATATCCTGCTGAAAACTCTAAGAAAATCCCATGGGTCTTTACAAAATTCCATCCATGTGAACCAGTGTTAGAAGAAAGCCTTTTTCCATGTGACCAAGGCTTGTGACCACATGCCTATCCTCAAAATGTGTTTCGCGATTTCGCGTGTCGGATAATCGTATGTGAGTCAACCCCCAACTCTTTGATTTCTGAAATCCCAACAGGGGCCTAGCATGTGATAGATCCTCCCTTATCCTCCATCCATATGACCCATAGCTATGACCTATGGCCAATCTCCCAAGTGCTTCACGATTTTTCTCTTCCCAAAGTTCGCTTACTCGTCCTTCTGAAACCCAAACTTGCGAGTTCCACCCGCCAGATCAATGGTCCACAATCTGTGTGATCTAACGGTCTTTTTTTCCCCTTTGCGTATCGGGACTTCATGTTTCATGCAGTTGGAGGACCTCTCACCTCCCTTCTCCTGATATTCGAACTCCCAATATCTCCTTCCCTCAAAATGAATCAACGGTCCAGATCTCTCCTCGATCCAACGAATCAGATCAAATCGTGAATTTGGATTTCATGAATCCTGACAACTCTGCCCTTTGACCTCTCCACTCTACGAGTCAGTGAAATGTTGATCTCTCGCCATGTGTCCTACCTCAATCGAATGGCCACGATCGTTTCGTGATTTTGAATTTCATGAATTTCACTCTACTCTTTGCAAATCTTATGGTTTGCGAAATTCCGAAAGATCCCCGCGGCTAATTGAAGTGTGACTTCTCCCAGATCTAACGGGTTGAAAGAGTTCGGCTCCTCCTGGATAAACCTTAACCCTCGATCTTATCCAGTCTTCAAAATTCTTTTCTGAAGGATTTCTCCCGCTCGATTCTCTATAGTTATTCTTCCTTCGAACTTTCAATTTCTGCGCTACACCTTTGAACACTTCAACTCTTCAAAACTTAGAATTTTTTCTAAGTGTTTCCTCTCAAGGATTAAAAACACTACTCCTCCTGAGCTTCTGGTAAATGAAATTAAACCTCATCCCTAGCACACACTTTCACTCTATGTCTTTTTCAAAATACTTTTTGATGCCCTCCTGGCACACTCTACGCTCAACTTCCTAAGATTTCAAACTTTCCCAAGTTTTCTTCTATGCACACTCCTTGTGCTCAATATGCACACTTTGCATACAAAATTCCCCCTCCATCTCTTCTAAACTTTGAGTCGAAAAATACTTCTTCACACACACTCCTTGCGCTCATCATGCACTCCTTGCATAACTTACAGAAGAGAACCAATTAAAAATTATTCAATTATTCATTCATTCACTATGAACATCATACATTCACAGAATACATATCAACAGTCAAATAGTATCAACATTGTACAATTGAATCAATTTTTTCTATTCTATTCATTTCAAAGAAAAACATGATTACAATAGTTATCTCTTACAACCATTACAATGAAAACTTGTGAAAGGACCCAGAGCCTCTTCGCTCTTCTTCCTCCTATCTAAAAATTTATCACTTCCTACTTTAGTGGTTACCTACTCAATTAATTGCAACCTAATGACCAATAAGGGGAAGTATCCTACACCTATAATATTTTACAGTTGTGTAAGGATTTACAATCGTTCTGTCATTTCAAATGGTGGCCTGACTTTAGATACTCTAATTGAATTAACACTAACTTCAAAAATTTACACCGCTACCAAGATGGTTAAGATTTGGCTTTGGTTCTTTCAATGTGCTAAGGTGTTGACTTCGCTTCCATGTCTGCCTTTATGGATTTGATAGTGATGCTGCTGCATCATATGCCTCTAGCCAAAATATTCATGGAATCATGTCTATTAGCTCTCGCATTGTTTTGCCATGCTTCAAAATTGTTAATATTATGGTAGTTGCGAGAGGTATTTACCTCCACGTGTGAACCTGATGAGAATAGAAGACTTTGGGAAGCAAGAGAAACCCTAATGAGTTTGATAATAACCCTAGAAGCCTTGTCGGCTCAAGAAAATAATTTATATTAGGCTATTAGCCTCCAAGAGAAGAAGTCGGCCAGAAATAATAATAATATACTAAACAGACACATACCCAGAAGGAGAAGTTGGCCCCAGTAAAACTGACAGGACTACTATAAATACAGGGCACAAGTTCTCATTTGTAGCATCTCAGAATTGCAGTTTCCTAGTTGGTGCGCACTGCAGTTGCAGTTTGGTGTGCAGGTTTGGAGGAGGGTTGCAAGTGCAGGTGCAACAACAACTAGTTCTCAGTATTGTCTTGAATATCTCTTGGCTAGGGTTTGGAACATCTGATCATCTTTTTGTGATGCGCTATCCTTGGGGATTGATGCACTACTCTTTGTTTGGCTATCTAGCCTAGTTTTGGCTTCCAGAGTAATTCTCAGTCAAGGTTAAGGTGCTTGGAGGGAGGCTTCGGCCTATGGTTGGGTGAYGAAGGTATCGTCAATGGTAAAATGAGCACACCATATTCTATATTCTAACAAGTTATGGGCCCACACCCCTTTATTCAGCCTAAAACGCTGGAAGGAAACATAGCCGCTAGACATTGATCTCGTTGAGGAACTGTCGCAAGGGTTACTAGCAGGAGCAGTTTCCAGAAGCACTGTAGCTAGGGTTACTAGTAGAACTAGTTGCAGAAACCCTAAACCTCTTGTCGAGGCACCTTAAGTGACGATATTGACCTAATCTTCGAATTGATCAATGCACCCTAGCTCAGCGCATCTCCTGGTACACTCAGAAGGCCAAAATGTGAAGTTTGGATTTATGGTCAAATCTAGGGTTTGACCAAGTCAAGTAGCCATGATGAACTCTATGAAGCCTGAGAACAAGCTAGATGGAGCCTCTAACTTCAAAGMATGGAAGACAAGKATTGACCTCATCCTTACTAAGAATAAAGCACTGGATATTGTGAAAGGAAAGATCGTGAAGCCAGAGTTTAAAGAAGGAGAAGAGAAGGAACCGMAGAATGTTGCAGCTATGGAGAAGTTCAAAGATGTTGACATCAATGCCATGAGTATCATAGTGGATTCCATAAAATACTACTTGATACCCTACATCACCCATATTAACTCATMGAAGAAGATGTATGATGCCCTAACAAATCTCTTCTCAGTTAGAAACATTGGACAAGTTATGAGTCTGAAGAAGGAGCWAATGGAAGTATGAAGTTAGACAGAGAGAGCCAATTATATATTGCAGAAGACAATAAGGATGCAAATGGAAGTATGAACTCTATCAGACAGAGGGAGACGATTATATGCACTCYTACATGAAGCAAGGATTAGGAGGGAGCTAATACTATGATCCATTGAAGATGATGAAAGATATATATATCCATGGTAGCAGCCATGAAAAGACAGTACRTGYTCATCTCAACCGTAGAAGAAGACCTTTTCGAAAAGAAGCCTTAAAGTATTCTTGGTTTTCCATCCAGATCCGTGAAATGATAAATCTCTAGGGCATGGAATCTATAAGAAACTCCATGGACCCAAGAGATAAAGAAAAACATGAAGAATAACATGAAGATTCCAAGAAAGACGAATCAGAACAACCAATCATTGTATCAAAGAATCACAAGATTACCAGCCTGATAAGAACTCACTAAAAGAAATCAAGTAGAAGAATTGAAAGTCATGATGAAGAACAATGTACAAAAGACTTATGAATGAAAGCATTGCGAGATCCAGAACCAGAGGTTCTCTCAAATGGAGGGAGGAGACTATGATGAATGATTGTTCTGGTACACTAGACTTATCTCTATATAAGTCATTATATCATCTGCAACATCCATGATTCATAATTCTACATAAGACGAATGCAAAGAATGTTCTCCAGAGAAATTAAATAAAGAGCGTATGAAGAGCAATCTCAAGACTTTGAGGCATACCAAAAAGAGACTCCTGTATGCGGATAAGAAGAAGACAACTTGGCGGAGAACCTCCAGTGCACAGCAAAAGCGTGGTGAAGATTTCCTATAACATCAAGATGACTACTGAGAAGATCATATCTCATGATGACAGAAGAAGTACCACATGGATATGTTCCAGTTCTCCAACCATGATATACTCTACTGTTCAGATCTACATGAAGCCTTCACAGTGTTCCAGACTACAGTACAAGCATTACATTATCAATGATAAAGTCCAGAAGGGAGAAAATGATTTCTGAGATACATATCTCCATAGATGAGCAGATAAGCATACATTTTGGTAAAAGCCTCCATTCAAGATGAAAGAACTGGCATACTCAATCTAGAGCTCGTGGAAATGACTCTCTTAGTTGGAAGGGAAGACTCTCCAAACTAGAATAAGGTATGCAAACATTTATTTTTGTGATTGAAATAACTCTCCAGTTAGGAGGGAGCATTGAAAATATTATTTATTGAGAAATAGTCCAAATTGCACAGATGCTTTCCTGTTTGGAAAGTGGATTGAGATTTCTGACGGACAATGACTTCCCATTGTAGTTAACATGGGAGGCAGACTGATTACTTATGTATCATAGACAATGACTTCCCATTGTGTCTAACATGGGGAGTGGTCTAGGACAGTCATTCTTCTTGGCAGTCACTCTGAGTAGTGGTCAAGTAGAATGGTCTGCCTCGCCGGGAAGTCATTTTTTCGAAGTTCATAGTTGTGAGAAGTTTCGAAGAATCATCCATTTTGGAGGTTGATGCAGGATAGACATTCCTCAAGGGTAGACTCATTCTCTCCAGGTTACACTTTGTTTAGTGTCAGAGGAATGGCCCAGGGTGGGGAATAGTCCAGGCTCAACAATCAGGGATAGTTGTTCCTCGAGGGAAGAATAATTCTCTCCAAGTTACACTTTGTTTAGTGTCGGAAGAATGGCCCAGGGTGGGGAATAGTCCAGGACAGTCATTCCTTAGGGTAGACTCATTCTCTCCAGGTTACACTTTGTTTAGTGTCGGAGGAATGGCCTAAGGTAAGGAATGGTCCAAACATTTCTTAGGGCAGACTCATTCTCTCCAGGTTACACTTTGTTTAGTGTCGGAGGAGTGGCCCAGGGTGAGAAATGGTCCTGGATCAGAAATCAGAAATAATCCTTCTTCCTTGGTTGAGAAGAATGGGGCAGCTAGCTCATTGTTGATGTTCTATATTAAGGGCAGACATTATTTTAGATCTCACAGACGTGAGTGAAAGATTGGCCTAGATGATTATTGTTGATATTCTATACTGAGCGCAGACACTCTTTCAGATCTCACAGACATGAGTGAAAGATTGGCCCAGATGATTCAGTTTTTATCATAACATTGTTTCTATGCAGAATAAGACTACTATGGTGGCAGAAATTCTTTTAGATCTCACAGACGTGAGTGAAAGACTGGCCCAGATAATAGAGTTTTTATCATAACATTGTTTCTATGTAGGATGCTCTCAGATGTTTGTTATGAAGACTATATGATAGTAGATGAGAACTATTGTGGTGAATATGTTTCACTGTTTTCAACCATACGTTGTTGATCAAGTACTTATGTGTTACTTGATGTGGTAGTGAACCACTGGATTGTAGTTATGTACTACTATGAATAGACACAGGTGTGTTCTATCCTCGTTCTAATTGCCTTGAAGACTATCAGCAGTTTATTGGAGATAATGATCATTCAGATGAATGATGAATAGAGGTTTTCAAGATGGAAAATAGTTCAAAGCCTTTTACTCCTCTTGTATCACTCCATGGTGATATTGACTTATCCAACATCATATCTAACTACTTAGATGAAGTATGGTTTCAAGAGATGATGTAGCTGATGATGATGGTGATGCTCATGATCCAGTCATGAGATAGTCTAGATGACTATATTGATTCTACTAGGTAAATGGTATATTTTGTGCTCAAGTCCATTACCTGTAAATACCTCTCTAGCTAGGAGGGAGTGTTAATATTATGGTAGCCGCGGGAGGTATTTACCTCCACATGTGAACCTTATGAGAATAGAAGACTCCAGGAAGCAAGAGAAACCCTAATGAATTGGCTAATAACCCTAGAAGCCTTGTCGGATCAAGAAGATAATTTATATTAGGCTCTTAGCCTCCAAGAGAAGAAGTCGGCCATAAATAATAATAATATATTGAACAAACACATACCCAGAAGGAGAAGTCGGCCCCAACAAAAATGGATGGACTACTATAAATACAGGGCGCCAGTTCTCATTTGAAGCATCTCATAATTGCAGTTTCCCAGTTGGTGTGCACTGCAGTTGCAGTTTGGTGCGCAGGTTTGGAGGAGTGTTGCAGGTGCAGCTGCAGCAACAACTAGTTCTCAGTATTGGCTTGAATATCTCTTGGCTAGGTTTTGTAACATTTGATCAGCTTTTTGTGATGCGCTATCCTTGGGGATTGATGCGCTACTCTTTGTTTGTCTATCTAGCCTAGGGTTTGCTTCCAGAGTAATTCTCAGTCAAGGTTAAGGTGCTCGGAGGGAGGCTTCGGCCTATGGTTGGGTGATGAAGGTATTGTCAATGGTAAAATGAGCACACCATCTACTATATTGTAACAAAAATATCATCTTCAGTTAACCAACTTGATTCTTCCATAGGGTGCTCCTTCCACTTCACTAAATATTCAAGATACACCTTTCTTCTAGTTTTCCTTCCAACTCTCTATTCTAAAATTTTCTCCATTTGAGGTTTTTCTACTATGGGAATCTGTTATTCCCACTGAATCTCTTCCCGATCATCTAATTCTCCTGCATCATCTCTGTTATAAGGATACAAATCTACAATGTTGAATATCGGTGATATCTCAACATTGCATGACAACTCAATCTCATAAGCATTCGCTGCAAATTTTCTAAGGATATTGCATGGTTCTATCTTTTTCATCTTCAACTTATTATATGTTCCTCTTGGAAACCTATCTTTCCTCAAAGGAGATAAAAATTAATCTCCTACTTCAAATTTAACTTCCCTTCTTTTCTAATCAATTTTGTCCTTATACTTTTGCTTAATATCTGGTATCTGCCTACTAACTTGATCATGAAGTCTTTGCATTTCTGTAGAAAACTATTCTTCTCCAGCGCTCAAGAATTCATCGTGTTTCAACTCTATGAATTCTACAATCCCTCTTTGTTTTCTTCCATATACTATCTTGAATGGACTTTTTCCACTGCTTCTATTCACTTAATTGTTAAATGCAAATTCTTCCTGTGCCAGAATCTGATCCCACTGACGACCTTGTTCAGTGACAAAACTCCTTAACAAATTTCTCAGACTTCTGTTCACCACTTCGGTCTATCCATTTGTCTGGGGGTGATATGTTGAACTAAAATATAAATTGGTTCCCAGCCTCTTCCATAGAGTCCTCCAAAAGTGTCCAACAAACTTAGTGTCCCTGTCTGAAACTATGCTTCTGGGAAATCCATGTAATCTCACAATTTCTCTGAAAAAGAAATTGGCTATGTGTGTAGCATCATGTGTTTTCTAGTAGGGTATGAAATGTGCCATCTTGGAAAATCTATCGACCACAAAAAATATGGAATCACTTCCCTTCTGGGTTCTAGGTAATCCCAATACAAAATCCATACTAATTGCATCCCAATGCCTTTTTGGAATAGGAAATGGTTGATACAAACCAGTGTTTTGTCTCTTCCCTTTTGCATGTTGACAAATATTACATTGGTATACAAATTTCTTCACATCTTCCCTCATACCTGGGCAATAATACAAACTACTCAGCTTTGCAAATGTTTTGTCATGACCAAAATGTTTGGCTAAACCTCCACTATGTTTTTCTTTCAACAAATTAGCTCTCATTGAACATCTTGGTATGGACAATTGGCTTCCTTTAAACAACAATCCATCCTAGATCAAATATTTTGATCATGAGTTGTTATTCCTCAACAAAGGATTTTCATATGCTTTGTAAGCCTACTTAAAATCTGAAACTTCCTGATACATTTCCTTAAGGTGCTCAAACCCTAAGGTCTTCACTTGAAATTCATGTATAGCCAAACTTATCCTGCTCAAAGCATATGCAACTTTATTAGCACTTCCAGAAATATGTTTAATGGCAAAAGTAAAATTCTGCATAAATTCTACCCACTTAGCATGTCTCTGATTCAACTTCTCTTGCCTAGTAATAAATTTCAAGGCTTGATTATCACTATACAAGACAAACTCTTTTGGAATTAAGTAATGTCTCCATTTTTTCAAATCTTGAATCATTGCATAAAACTCCTTGTCATATGTAGAATATTTCTCCTTAGCTTCATTCAATTTTTCACTAAAATAATCAACTGGCCTATAATCTTGACTCAAAACTGCTCCCATGGCTATTCCACTTGTATCACACCTCACCTGAAATGTCTTTCCAAAATCTGGTAAAACTAGAACTAGTTGTTCTGTTATCTTTTTTTTCAACACTATGAATCTTTTCGTTGCCTCCTCTATCCAATTAAAAGACTTATGTTTCTTATTCACAGTTTCCATCATGGGTGCACATTGTTGAGATTTGGATACCTTGGAAAGTGGTTCCCATGTGCTTATGAGTCTCTAAGCACAAAGGGGGAAGACTTTTACCCTCATACTTTACTTTATGATTCTAATTTCACTTTGA
>JZKD02S2390150.1:0-10417 GCA_000966675.3 Picea glauca | reverse complement strand
TGTTGTTGATATTGTATATTAGGATCATAAAATGTATTGGGATTTTGGGCTCTCCAAGGTCTTCTAGAAGGGTATGGCTGTTCTTGTGAGAATCCTCCTCCCCTATACATGGTTTGTAGTTCAAGAAAGGTTGGACACTTAGATGTGGGGTGTTCTAGTGTACACAGACTGCAGATTTCTATGACATTTAATGGGCATTCTTTCTCATTGTTGTGCTTCTTTTAGCATCTATGAAAAAATATTGCTAAAGCATCTTATTCTTGTTTCTTTTTCAGTTTCAGAGTATCTAATTGGTTACTTATTGTGCTGAAGTTTCCTAACTCAGTTATGGTGAAAGTCCCTAAACTTTGTTTTATATTTCTGCTAAAAGGATCTCTTGGTCCTTTGCCTATTTTAGCTTGTCCTCTTGAGTATCTCCTACAGTAATCTGCAATTTCTGAAAAAGGTTTTTGGTGTACATCTCCTGAACTCAACAAGTTTAAAACTTCTATGCAATCATCCCTAAGACCTTTCAAGAATACAGTTCTTACTACAGCTGGGTCTGAGGTGAATAGTTTTGACTTTTGATAGTTATATAAGAACCTTTCTAAGTAGTCTTTAGGACTTTCATCTTCTGTTTGATGCATTTTAAAAATGTCATTTTTAACATTATCCTTACAATAGTCTTGGTATTTTCGTAAAAATGTGTCTTTCCTTTGATCCCAAGAAAGGATTGTATTTTCCCCTAAGCTCATGAACCATCTTAAGACTGAATCTTTCATTGTAGCAGGGAAAAACTTAAGTTTTGGGGCATCATCTGAGTAGTTATAGCTTCTACATAGTATGTCAAACTCAAATAAAAATAAATCTGGATCTTCAGTTGACATACCTCTGAAAGTGGGTAATGATGATAGTGGGATATTCTTCATGCTGGCATTTTTGGAAATATCCAAGATTGGGAACCCAAAGGTCTCAGTCTCTGTAGATGCATTTCCTTCTTCTTCTACCATTCTATTGATGGATGGTTCAGAAACTGGATTTTCTGTGTCTCCTAAATGTTTAGCAGACTCACGTTTTGCCTATCCCAATACTGATTCTTCCATTTTAGGTTCTCCTTCTAGAGCCTCGCTGGCTCCCCTTGAATTTTCTGTTGATGGAATTTTTCCTGCACCAGTGTTAGTTGGATTAGGGGTGGGGGCGGTTGTTTTTAAATCTTTGGAGCTTACAAATCTACCCTTGTTATCTCTATATCTATGCATAAAATGGAAATTTGATTCTTTAACTGAATTGAAATCCTAATTCTATCTAGAAGGTAAGAAGGCAACCTAGCTTCAGAGAACCCCACTCTAGTGGATGCATAGCTCTTCACTCATGTCTTAAACCTTTTATCCTCCTCCCTCAAGCAACCTTTTAAAACATTAAAATTTATGCAAACAATCTAAGCTAAAAATTACTTCCTACCATTTGCAACTCCCCGACAACAGTGCCAAAATGTTGTGCTACTTATATGTCTAATATAATGCACTCATTAATTATCAATCCGGGATTCGTAATCAACAGAGTTACAATACACTAGTAAGAAAGGTAATTTCTGATGTCACGAGTATAAAATCAAACTAGATTATGTATACTGGAAACAAATCAAAATAGCAAACTACAATGCACTTTGGTTGTCTTTCACAGAGAGGCTATCTATTCCATTATGGCACATACAAGTATGAGATGGAACTGGTTTGATAGATCAACTCTGATGTCTAACCCATAAAACTAACTATGCAATCCACACTTTCTGAAAGGAAATCACACATCAATCAACATAACATGTTTAGTTCAATAGTCAATATGTTGGTTTTGTTGTGGTTCACAATGAGCTTCACTAGTTCTTATCCAAGTAGTTTTGACTATTGCTGCCAACAGGTATGATAACTCAAGGAAATCAAATTCATGAGAACAGAAACATAGCATATGCAAAAACATAGAAATTAAAGATCTCTAAGCAATTATAAAATGGAAATCTTAATCTAAGTTGTACTGCTATCATCTATCATAGTTAAAGATTTAGCTAATTCAATGTTTATATTACTAAAAACAAACACTAATGCTAATCTACGAAGAGGCTGACCTTTGTTGGGCGGTGGGCCCTTGCTGCTTCAACAAGTTAGCTACCGAAGTCTACGAGAAGCTTGATTTTAACAAACACATTACTCTCACTCACACTTCAAAACATAAAAACAAATCTCTTTTTGACAATTCAACTCATTCGTAATCATAGATAATCAAAATATGGAGATAAAATAACATTCCATTAATATTCACTCAGGATATGTTCTGTACTATCATACGCCGCTTACATATTGATGATATGCTAACTCTCCTACTCTTCTACCATCCTTGCCATGGATATTTAATAGTCTGAATCGTGAAACACAAGGAGGCAAAGTGATTTGCAAATCAATCAGTTGTTAAGTTTAATCATTTGGTTACATCTTTAGCTTCATCCTCATGACACGAAGTGCATGAGGATGAGGAAATCAACAAACTATTCTTATCATAGCAAATAGATGTCCACCAATTGACTTAGGCAAGATCTGACACTTAACTTAGTGCATTAGGCTCTTCCATATTAGTACCGGATCATAACAGGTAGATGGTACCGGATCCTGACAGAGTGTAAAAGGTGGTACCAGATCATGACAGAGCGTGGCCATTGGTACTGGATCATAACAGTGCATGTTGTTGGTATCGGATCGCAACAGGTAAGATTTAGTACCAGATGTGTTTGGTACCGGATTCGGACAGCAACAGTCTTCGTGCGCAGGTACCGGATCATGAAAGAGTTGGTATAGGAATGCTATACATCTCGAGGTCAACGATTCACATATGACCAATTGAGCATTAGTACATGAAATATTTATTTCCTGAACTCAATAAACCACAAAATGCATGAATTAACCATACTTTACCTTATGACCTTATTAATGGCAATTGGTAGCATTCTTGTCATTCACTCAAGATTTAGGTAGGCCCAAAAAGGTATAGGTGAAGAGTATAATAGGTTAATGAGAATTTTAATTTAAGGTCTCAACATGCCGATAGAAATACTTTTCCTCGAGCCAGAGGAAGAGGAAGAGGCAGAGGAGGTGAAGTGAAATTCTTTGTCTGTGGAAAAATTAGACATAAATCCTATGAGTGTCTAGATAGGAAGAAAGAAGGTGGTGAAACTCACATTGCCGAATCTCAAGGAAGGAATGTTGAGGCAGAGGACATTGAGGGTGAAAGATACTTAATGATGTAGAAAGTTCTCTTGAAACCAAAGAAGGAGCTAGAGAACCCAACCCAAAGAAACAGTCTGTTTCAGACTGCCTGCAAAACCAAAGACAAGGTATGCAAGGTCATAGTGGATGGCGGTAGCACATATAATCTTGTATCTACGCAAATGGTAGAAAAGATGGAGATGGAGACTGTTGCTCATCCAAGCCCATACAAAGTTTCGTGGCTACAAAAAGGACATCAAGTAAATGTCACTAAACAATGTTTAGTTGAATTTAAATTAGGAGGATATAAAGATGAGATCTTATGTGATGTCATTTCCATGGATGTTTGTCATCTATTGCTGGGTAGACTGTGGAAATGTGACATAAATGTGGTACATGATGGGAGAAAGAACACGTACACTCTGGAAAAAATGGTAGGCCGCACATGTTGCTGCCAATTAAGGATAAGGAGTTGAAAATAGAGATGAGCAACACTATAGTTCTCATGAGTGGGAAGGAACTTCTTAAGGAAGTCAAGAAGAAGGAGGACATGCAATTCATTTGGTTAGGAAGCCCATAATTGTTTTGAACAACACTAGGATAGATGATTTACCGGAAGAAATCCAGGAGTTCTTGGAAGAATTTGGTGATATAGTAGTGGATGAACTACCTTGTTCATTGCCACCTATCAGGAGTATAAGCCATCATATGGATCTTATACCTGGAGCCAGTTTACCAAACAAAGCAACTTATAGGTTGATGCCACAGGTGAATGGAGAAGTTAAGAGACAGGTCTAGGACTTAATGGACAAAGGATTGATTCAGGAAAGCTTTAGTCCATGTTCCAACAATGCTCATCCCAAGGAAGGACGATGGCTGGAGAATGTGTACAGAATCCAGGGAAATCAACAAAATTACCATCAGGTATAGGTTTCCATTGCCAAGGATGTATGACTTGATGGATTGCTTGAGTGGAGCAAAGTTTTTTACAAAGATTGATTTGAAAATAGGATATCATCATATTAGAATGAGAGAAGGTGATGAATGGAAGACAACATTCAAGATGAATGAAGGGTTGTATGAATGGCTTGTCATGTGATTTGGCTTGACAAATGAGCCCAGTACTTTCATGATATTGATGAACGAAGTCCTGAAGGATTTCATTGAGAAATTCGTCATTGTATATCTTGATGATATATTAATTTTCAGCAAAACTGAAGAAGAGCATTTGAAGCATTTAGTTGTGGTGATGAGAAGGTTACAACAAGAGAATTTGTTTATCAACATGAAGAAATCGTCATTTATGAGGACATAACTCATTTATTTGGGTTTTGTTATCTCTGCCAATGAATTAAAAATGGATCCGTAAAAGATAAAGGCAATTAGATATTGGCCATCGCCGAAGAGCGTGTTTGAAGTTCGAAGCTTCCATGTTTTGGCTAGCTTCTACAAGAAATTCATCTGAAACTTCATTGGGATTAGTGCACCAATGATGGATATGATGAAGAAAAGACATAAATCATTTCATTAGATGGAGGAAGCAGAGAAGAGCTTCAACCTACTGAAGAAGAAGATAACTAAGCAACCAATTCTGGCTTTTCTAGATTTTAGCAAGACATTCCAGGTCAGGTGTGATGCGAGTTGATTCGCCATTGGAGCAGTCTTAAACCAAGACAATAAGACAGCCACATATTTCAGTGAAAAACTGAATGAAGCAAAGATTAAGTACTCCACGTATGACAAAGAATTCTACGTAGTCATACAAGCACTGAAGAAATGGAGGCACTATTTGGTTCCAAAAGAGTTCGTTTTGTATAGCGATAATCATGCTTTGCAACTTGTGACTTGATAGGAGAAGTTGAACCAAAAACATGCTAAATGGGTCGAATACATGCATAATTTTACTTTTGTGATTAAGCATATTTCTGGAACTGCTAACAAAGTTGCTGACACTTTGAGCAGGAAATGTTTGCTTATGCAGAAATTAAGAGTTAAGACTTTGGGTTTTGATAACCTCAAAGAAATGTATATGGGTGATCCAGATTTCAAAGAGGCATATGAGGCATCTGAGAATACAATTCTCAGGGACAAAAGCCAATGGATATAGTACATGATCCACGATGGACTATTGTTCATGGGAAATCAATTATGTATTCTAAAATGCTCCATGAGGGAGAATTTGTTGAAGGAAAAGCACAACAGAGGATTGGTAGGACACCTCGGTCATGAAAAAATGTTCTCAAAGTTGAATGGCTCATATTAATGGCTTGGAATGAGGATAGATGTGAAGAAATTTGTGGACAGGTATAGGATTTGTCAGCACACGAAGGGAAAAAGGCATAACACAGGGTTATATCAGCCATTACCCATACCCAAAAGGTCATGGGACATAGTAAGAATGGATTTCTTATTAGGACTGTCAAGGACACAGAGGGGATATGATTCAATCTTTGTAGTGGTAGACAGATTTTAAAAGATGACACATTTCATACCATGCCAGAAAACCAATGACCCAACTCATATTGCGAACTTGTTTTTCAAGGAAGTCATCAGACTTCACAGCTTGCCAAGGAGTATTGTTTCTGATCGAGATACCAAGTTTGTAGGACATTTCTGGAGGAACTTATGGAAGACACTAGGGACAAACTTTTCTTTTAGTTCAGCGTATCACCCTCATATGGATGGACAGATAGAGGTCATGAACATGAGCTTGGGAGATTTTTTAAGGAGCTTAGTGACTGAACACCACAGTCAATGGGATCACATTTTGCCACAGGTGGAATTCACTTACAATGATTCACTCAATAGAAGCACAGGGTAGAGTCCATTCTGAATTGTATATGGAATGAAACCAAGGGGAGTCTCTGAATTGAAAGATTCAGAACAAGCTGAGTTCAGGAGTGCTAGTGCAGAGGAATTTGTAGAAGGAATGAAGGATCTTCATAGCAGAATCAAGGAGCTGTTGTAGAGTTCAAGTCAAGAGTAGAAGCGTAGAGCAGATCAACACAGGCGAGAACTTCAATTTGAAGTTGTTGATTTGATTCTTGCGCATTTGAGGAAGGAAAGGTTCCCAAGGGGAACATACAAGAAGATGAAGATGAAGAAAATTGGACTGTGCAAGGTCATAAATTTTTTTGGGGCAAACGCGTATGAGATTGAATTAGCCAATGGGGTCGGAATCTCACTGATATTCAATGTCGTGGATTTGTACCCTTACAGAGCTAAATAAGCAGGAGAAGAATATGAACAAGAAGAAATTCCATGGACGAAACAAATGCCTATAGCTAGAAAGCCACAGATGGAAAGCATAATTAACAAGAGGATTAGCAGAAAGACCATGAGAAAAGAGTATTTTGAATATTTGGTCAAGTGGAAAGGACATCTAGTTGAAGATTCTAGTTGGGAGGATGAAGCAGCATTTCAAAAGCATGGACAGACCGTGCAAGAGCTCATGAACAAGAGTTCATGAAAATTTTCAAGCGAGGGAGCATGATGTAGGAGCGTCATATAAAGCCCAAGTGCGTACCTAAAACCAAGGAGACAGTTGGATGCGAAGATGCAATTAAACACGTTTTTGTGAAAACATTTTGAAATTTAAATTCTGAAGCACTAATGTAATGGACATGAGGAAAGTGAAGTTGCATTTATGTATTGAATATCCAAACTGATTTTGGAGCGTATGTTCCTATCCACCGGATGTAATAGGAATTTATGTGTGTTTAATGAAAGTAGGTAGATTTAAATGATAGATTAGATATCTTAGGAGCATAGGAGGGAAAATGGATGATAGACACCCTCAACCCTTGTATCATGGTAACATAATTCAGAATTTGTAAGCTGTAGAGATGCAGAGGAGAATATAGAAGAACAAATAATTTTATGCATTCTTAGTTGTTATTCGCCATGTGAAAGAACACTGGAATTAATAGAAGAAAACTTTATTTCCAATCTATGTGTTTGTCATGGTTGTGGAACCACCTGTTAAATGGTATGTTGCGGGCTTGTTTGCATTCTCTGTATACATCTTCTTTCAATGCTATGTGTTTGTGTATGCTCTAGAATTCTATGTTGAATGTTTGAACTCTAGATAAGGGGAGAATAAGTTTCAGTTGTTTCTCTTTCTGAGAACTCCTACAAAGAGTGCAGTGGAGGGTCCACAAGGAGTGCACCGACCAAGCTCTGAGTTTCATCTCAAAACTCTTAGAGGAGATTCAAATTGTGTTTTTACAGGCAAGAGTGATAGCAGATCACAGAGTCGTGCAAAGTGTGCGCAGGCCGGAGAAGGGAAGGAATTACTTCAAACTCATAGGGGAGTTGAAGAATTCTCTATTGCAAAGAGTGCATAGAGCCAAAGACCCAAATAACCTGAGGTTTTTATAAATTTTCCATAAGGAGTGCGTGCAAGAACCCTTTTGGAAGCCTTGGATTCTGTAACACCCTGTTTCCCCCAGATTATAAATATAAATGAACTGGCCAAGGACTATGGCAAAACTCATAAGTATGAATATGTGATGTAAATGGACCTGCAGGAAGAGGTCAATGAATGTAAATAATAGATTGAATATTATTGAATTATTGCAGAACTACTGAGAGGGGATGTGCGGAAAAGAGACCACGATGGTGGTGGAGGGCACCTTGAAAAAGGGGTGTTAACTTCCACCAAGAAGGGAATACCATATTTGAACTCCACTGGCCCGGAGAACCAAAAGCGGCTCGCTAGCCCTGAAATAAATGCCTTGCAGGCTGGTAGGTGGATGGCTTGATGAGGGATGGGGAGGTGAACCGCCTGTCCATAGAGCCATCATGACTAACCAGCACAAGGGTAATCGTGCCACACGCAACCTCGTGAGAGGATAAGGCGTATGGCAGAAGCGATTACAGGGGGTGGACGCGAGGGGAACTCTGGCAGTCCTATTCAGAGGGAGTGATCGCAGAGAGGAGGGATTTTTGCAACCTTCGCTCCTGGACACTGGCCGACAAAGAGACGCAGGTCTCAGGACATCGTGGTCTCAGCTCGGGGGTGGCTAGTGGTAAATCCATAAGGAGTCACTATGCCTACAGTTGGGTGGAAACGAGCACCCCTCTCAGCAGTCACGTCCATTGTTGAACTTACTTCGGATAAGTGTTTTGCTCATATTGCATCTTGAATTTACATGCTGTCACATATGTTCATAGACTTGTGGAATTGTACATGTTTTCCTGTGTAGGAATGTCTGTGTAGTAATTAATGATCAGGAGTATATATTAGTTCATAGAACTGTGAAATTGTGAATGATTTCAGCATAGGAGTGTCCGCATAGTATTTGATATGAATGAGTTAATATATACCTATCACAGAGGAAATGATGCATGACTTACGTTGGTAATTGAATCTAGCTATGCTTAGAGTGAGCTAAGATAAGTACCCAGCCGTCCTCGGGAAGCTATTTTCCCTATCTGTCTCCAGGAAAGCCCTGGGATAAATCTCTTGTAGAATTTCCCCCTAGTAGAAGGGATACGTATCCATTCTCGAGAAGGCCTTCAAGGAGGAAGAAATCGACAGTCAGGACCTCACGGAGAAGATTGAAAAAATCTCGTCATCCGTTAGATCTAGAAAAGTTGCACGGGGTTTAATCCCAGGCGTACATAGGTGGAATCCCGGGAGAGTCATCGGGAAATCTGAGTCATCGGGGTTTTGTTGGGTCTGAGAATCGAGACCTTATGGTCCCCGAAATCCCGAGAACGGATCCTAGCCGTTAATTTCGGCAGGACACGTGTCAGCGTTTGGGAGGCGTCGGGATTTTTACCATCGGAGATTTGGGGAGTATAGAACCGTTACATAATGAAATTGCGATACGCGATTTCCCGATAGGATCAGGGCCGTCCAACAGCAGGGACATGTGGCAGAGGATCCCAGAGAGTCGGAGTTCGGCATATCGGGGTTTTCGAATGCATAGAACTCTTGCCATCCGGAATCGCGATCTGTGATTTACCGATAGTATATGAGTCGTCCATCTGAGGGACAGGTGTCAGAGATCCCGAGAGCAAGAGAAACGGGACTTCGGAAGTCTCAGAATCCTAAGAGAAAATCTAAGCCGTCTGGTTGGAGAGGGCCACGTGTCACGAGATTGTCCGTCTCGGAGATCCGGGGTACCAGGCATCGGGGCCACTCAAGTCTCAAAACAGTGATAAGATATGGACTGTCCATCAGAGGGACAGGTGTTAGATATCAAGCACCATCGGCATTTGACACGTCGGGAAATCAGAAATTTCCGAGGACAAGAGATACGGGACAGGATGAGTCGTGAAATCCCGAGGAAGGGATCTCAGCCGTTAATCTGAGGGACGCGTGTCAGAGGATCCCGTAGAGTCGTGGATCGGGAAATCATAGTTTTCGATGGTAAGGAACTTGTGCAACAGGAAATCGCGATCCGCGATTTCCCGACGGAATCAGCACCGTCCATCAGCGAGGATGCGTGGCGAGAGATCTCAAAAGGTCGGAGTTCGACGTATCGAGGATTTCAAGGACATGAAACCCTTGCCTTACCAAACCGCGATATGTGAATCCCCGACACCATTATAAGCCCTTGATCCAAGGGACACGTGTTGAGCATCCAGAGAGAATCGGGGATCAGGATATCGCAAGTCTCGGTTATAGGTGTGTTGTGTCATCGTAAACGCTAAAATCTCGATGGGAGGTTATACAGCGGTGGCCTTATGGTAAGTGGTCACACAGACTAGTGTATAGCATAGAGGGCTAATGTGTTAGGGGCGTATCGGGGATCGGAGAATCGCGAGTTCTGAGGACTCGTGAATTACGACAATGGAAATCCCGAACCCCCGATAGAAGTAGCCCCGTACAGAAGGTAAGACCACGTTCGTAAAGGTAGTAAACCACAGGCTTGGCCCGGGGGAGTTAAGGCGTCAGGGGCGCTTCAGGATTCGGAGGATCGCGAGACGTGGGGTGAATGAGTTTTGACATTTGAAACCCCGAATTCCCGATATGGAACCAGGAATTGGCACTTGGCTAATGAAGGCATCTGGAGATGTTCCCTTTTTAAGGGGGAGATTAACCCAAAATTTTTAGATTATGATAATGGGTGTGTTACAAAGTGGTATCAGAGCATGGTTACAACACTCGACCTGATTGGGCTCATGCACCAGTCGCACCAGTCACGCATAAACCTCGTACGAAACACTCCTAT
>JZKD02S2390095.1:0-29429 GCA_000966675.3 Picea glauca | reverse complement strand
ATATTATTATGTTGATGCTTGATTGTTTGTAGGTTCCTGATCGATGTTCTCCTTGTTTGACACACACATTCTACAAAGTATTTCAGTTTTCATGAGTTCCAGCTTCATACTTTGGGGGGAATTCTGTTACAAATTATTTTGGTCACCCCCATGATCTATTGATAACATGTGTTCATGTTCCCATGAAAGGATAAAAGAGTCTTTCTTCATGAGGAAAGTGGTTGGATTTCCCTTCTCAAAAACCATATTAAGGAAGGTCGTCACAGGCTACAGTATGCATAGGGTGCGATGATGCCTGATCATCACCCCCTTCTCTAGAGTTGGACTATGATGTCTCTGTAGGCTTCACTATAGGTAGGGTGTGACGATGCCAAAAGGATAAATAAAAGTCAATCTTCACGAAAGTTATAGAAGGGGATATTCTAGAAGATGAGGTGGCCTCCAAACAGTTTGGTTCTTACTCTCTTTTCTGATTTGGTGGGATCATCCTAATATCCTCATCCATTTTTCCTTAACCTTATATAAGGGGGGATCTCTCATGGGAAGGGATAAGGTTTAATAGGATAAGATTTGTATGGAGAAATTTTTCCTCAAATCATTCTTGAGAGCTTTACTTTAGTTCTACAAGCTACATGGCAGATCTTCTTCATTAAAGGGATTTGAAGAAAAGGTGTGTGTGTTAGAGAAAAGGTCCATTGAAAGGGGACCTTGTGACATCAAGGCTTTGGTTGTATTCTCCACTTTCTATTAATATGATGCAGTAATGTGTTTCTTTCCCATAAAACCATTATTGTTTTATTGTATGATTCCTTGATCACATACATAGGTTCTTGTTGAGTATTCTTTATTGCTTTCACTTTGGTTGTATTGTGTTCCTTTGCAAGTTCAATATCTTCGGAGCATCGAAACAGAGCTAGGATGACAATGACAATAGGAAGCGACATTTAAACGATATGTTTCCCATCCCCTGTTAACTAGTGAATTCAATAATTAGAGCCTAGGGAAAGGTATATATATTTTTTTGTTTTGTTCTAGTTTTGGATGGTACTAGGGAGATCCGTTTGTGTCCACAGTTAATGATTAATCCAACAACAACATGTAGATATAGCTCAGTGCCCTAGTGCACCTTTTGGATTATTTTTTAACTTTAAAATCTAGTGTATCCTATAAAACGTTTGAATGGATTGTGAATTAAAGAGATTTTTAATATTCAGAGGTTGAACGATCATGTGAGATCAAGAGAGATTGGAATTTCCTTTAATGTAGTTGATTTCGGCACAGATCTGGAGCTTTCTCTATTATCTATTTGTATCAGAATTTTAATGTAAAAGGTCTTAAGTAGTTGTTAGCTTTTACTTGGATAAGATAACTAGTCGGAGGGAACCCTCTGGTATAAGTAGAGGTGTTGTATGCCCAAATGTGGTTGTTGAATATGATGGTAGTTGTGAATTAGCTTAGTATTGTTGTTTTTGAAATTTAGTTAGAAGTTGTTGAGGTTGTTATAACTCATGTAGATTTGAATGAATATAAGAGAGAAATATTGGTCCAAAATGCGTGTGTTTCTATTACTTGTCTATTTGAGTGAATGGTAGGATTTATGTTTACATTTTTTTCTCTGTGATTTTGTGTTTTCATGCATGCGTGAATTACATTGATGAATGCATGAGTTACCCTGATGAATGTATGAGTCCATGAAACATTAGATGAGTTTCAGTTGTTTCTCTTCCATGAGATTACACAAGGAGTGTGTATTGTCTGTAAGGAGTGAGTTGATAGAGTTTGATTTGACTCAGAGCTCAGAAGAGATAACGTGGAATTTGTATGCAAAGTGTGCATATCATCTGTAAGGAGTGCGTTGACCAAGTATTTGACTTAGAATCTTAGGAGGAGGAGTTCAATAAATTGCTCGTAGAAGTGTGTGTGAATATATGTTGCAAGGCGTGCACAGATCCAAAATTTTGACTAAGTGTCAAAGAAAACCCTCTAAAGAGTTAAGCATGCATAACAAAGACAAGTTCCAAAAGTTAGTGGGAGAAATATTCAAAAGGGAGGAGCCCTTAAGGTTTTTAAAAGTAACAATCAAGATCCCTTAAGGAGGAAGCGGGATCATTCCATACTATCAGATCTGGGAGAGTTGCACGATGGTTTTCCATGGATCCTTTCAGAAATTTGTGAACCATAGGACTTGGAGTGTAGAAGGGTGAAAATCATCGAAGTCCAAAGTTGCGAAGAAATCCCAACCATTGGCTAGAAGGAGGAGATGTGGCAGCAGATAAGCAAGGTTCTAGAAGGAAGGACTTCGTAGAATTTTCACCAAGCAAACAGAAACTCTTGCAAAGTGAGAATAAAATCCAAGTCATTGATTGTGTGGACACATGGTGTCCAATCTATCATTTATGTGATAGAGTACTTCAAGAGGAAAAGGTGTTGGAGCATTCAAAATATTTGAATGTCGAGGTTACGAAGTGAATCTCAACCATCAGCTTTTGGGTAAGTGTTGACCATATATCATGTTGGATCAGTTCATTGATTATAGGTTCAGGCAAAAATGGTGTGATTGTTGATAAAAACGTCGAAGCCCGAAGTTATGAAGTGCTTAGTATATTAAGCCTCGAGTTATAGCCCGAGGTCGCATGTGGAGAAGGGATAGAAGAAGGGGTCTTTGGGTACTATACAAACTGTGCCTAAGGGGATAAAAGGGTTTGTGTTAATTCAATTTGGGGCCAACAAGGTCTTGAGGAGATAATCCAGCTCAGGTAGTTAAATATCCATGACCAAGAGGTCACTCATCCCTAAGGAGAGAAGGGGGGTCTGCATCAAGTTGTATCAGAGCCTAAAGAGCTCAAATTTTACTCTGTGTTAGTGGGAAAAAGGTCATCACAATGATGCCCATAAGACGTGCAGAGCCACCTGTATAAAATCGAGATGTATAAAGAGAAATGAGAAAATTATGTACAAGGTTGGATGTGATAGAGATAGCACAAAGGAGATCATTGTATGTTGGAGACATCGGTGATGCAGAAAGAAAAGAAACAAAGGTTGAAGAAGATGCAAGGGAATATGTTTTTGAGGAATGCTTGCTAAAAGAGGTTTTCAAATTGGGAGAAAGAGAAAATATAGACATATTGATGTATGAAGTCAATATAGATGTTGAAGAATTTCTTGATTGGATATAAACAATCGATAGGTATTTTGATTATGAATACGTCGATGAGGAGAAGAAGGTGAGACATGATCTCACCAGATTAAAAGGACATGGAACGCTATGGTGGGATGAATTGCAAGCTGACAGAAGATGCAAAGGAAAACAAAAAATCAATAATTGGGATAGAATGGTAGAAAAGATGAAGGCTAAGTTCATACCCAAGGATTATCATATAAATTTATTCAAGAAATTTCAGAACCTGAGACAGAAGGGAATGATAGTGAAAGATTACACATAGGATTTTTATAGGCTCAACATTAGGACTGGACAGAGGGAGAAAGATGATGAAAAAATTTCCAGGTATATAAATGGCCTAAGTTATGAGATCTAGGATGAAATCAACATGATGACAGTGAGGACAGTGGGATATTCTTATCATGTTGCACTGAAGAAAAAGAGAATTTGGTCAGAAAATCGAGCCAACGAAGCAGAGGAAGAAGTCCAAACAAAGGTCATGGAATTGTCTAGAAAAAGGCACATAAGCCCAAGGGTGAGACTAAAAAACCACATAGTCACTCAGTAAAAGGAGGAAGTTCCCGAGGGAGACAAAGTAGTGGAATAAATTATTTTCCTTGAGGTAGAGGAGGAGAGGTAAAGTGTTATTCCTATGGAAAGACAAGACACATGTCTTGGGAATGTCCTGAGAAAAATAAATAAGGATGTGAAGCTCACATTTCGGAAGCGCAAAAGTTGAATGTTGAATCAAAAGGTGCAGAAGATGAAAAATCCTCGATGTTGAAGAAGTTTCTCTTGAAACCATAGTCATAGGTTGAAAATCCAATGCAGAGGAAAATTTTGTCCAGGACTTCTTGAAAAACTAAAGATAGGGTATGCAAATTGATAATTGACAGTAGCAGAACTGATACTTTAGTATCCACAAAGATGGTGGAAAAATTGGATCTGGAGGAAACTGCACATCCAAAGAAATACAAAGTATCATTGTTGTAGAAAGGACACCATGTAATGGTAACTAAAAAATGCCTCGTTGAATTTAAAATAGGAGGATATAGAGATGAGATTTTGTGTGATGTAATTCCCATGTATGTATGTCATATTTTTTGGGGGAGACCATGGAAGTTTGACAAGAATTTCATTCATGATGGGAGGAAAAATACTTATAATTTGAAGAAGAATGGTAGGACACACATGTTACTACCAATGGAGGAGAATAAAGTAAAAGAAGAATCCATCACAAGTATAATTCTCATGAGTGGGAAGGAACTCTTGAATGAAGTTAATAAGGAACAAGAGATGCAATTTGTTGTGGTGAGGAAACCTAGACTTGTCCTTACAAGTACTTCTATGGATGATTTTCTTGAGGAAGTTTAGGAGATATTGGAGAATTTTGATGACATAGTAGTGGATGAGTTACCTAATTCATTTCCACCCATTAGGAGTATCAACCATCACATTGATCTAATACTAGGAGCAAGTCTGTCGAACAAAGAAACATACAGATTCACACCTCATGAGAATGAGGAGGTAAAGAGATAAGTCCGGGATTTATTACACAAGGGTTTGGTCAGATAAAGATTGATTCCATGTGTAGTACCAACTATTTTGAGTCTGAAGAAGGATGGAGGATGGAGAATGTGTACAGACTCAAGAGCCATAAACAAGATCACCATCAGGTACATATTTCATTTTCCAAGGATGGATGACTTAATGGATTGTTTAAGTGGAGATTTTTTTTTTCAAACATAGATTTGAAAAGTGGACATCACCAGATAAGGATGAGAGAAGGTGATGAGTGGAAAACAACCTTCAAGAAAAATTAAGGGTTGAATGAGTGGCTTGTTATGCCATTTGGCTTGACAAATGGCCCAAGTAATTTTATGATATTAATGAATGAGGCATTGAAAGATTTCATTGGTAAGTTTTTGATTGTATATCTGGATGATATATTGGTCTTCAGTAAAACTAGAGAAGAGCATTTGAGACTTGTGATATTAGTGATGAGAAGACTGCAACAAGAGAATTGGTTGATAAATATGAAGAAGTCCTCTTTTATGAAAATAGAACTCACTTATTTGGGTTTTGTGATCTCTTCAAATGAATTGAAATGGATCCAGAAAAGGTGAGAGCAATCAAAGAATGGCCATCTCCAAGAAGCATATTTGAGGTGAGAAGCTTCCATGGATTAGCAAGTTTCTGTTGGAAATTCATTAGAAATTTCAGTGGAATTTGTGCACCAATATTGGATACAATGAAGAAGAGGCACAAGTCTTTTAAGTGGATAGAAGAGGCTGAGAAAAGTTTCAAGATATTGAAGGAGAAGATAATGAAACAACCAATTCTTGTCTTTCCATATTTCAAGAAGACATTTCAAGTAAGGTGTGATGTTAGTGGAGTTGCAATTGGAGCAATCTTGATACAAGATAATAGGCATGTTGCATATTTCAGTGAGAATTTTAATGACACTAAGAAGAATTACTCCACAAATGATAAGGAATTTTATGCAATAATTCAAGATTTGAAGAAATGGAGGAACTACCTTGTTCCAAAAGAATTTGTTTTGTATAGTGATAATCAGGCTTTACAATTCATAACTAGAGAGGAAAATTTAAATCAAAGACATGCTAAGTGGATAGAGTTTATGAAAAATTTCACTTTTGTCAATAGACATATTTCTGGTAACACTAACAAATTTGTTGATGCATTGAGAAGGAGATCTTTGATTATGCGGGAATTTCAGGTGAAGACCTTAGTGTTTGAACACCTTAAGGAGATGTATTTTGATGATCAATATTTTAAATAGGTATATGAAGCATGTGTGAACCCTGTTCTCAGAGATAGAAGTCAGTGGACAGACTATATGATTCAATATGGATTGTTGTTTAAAGGTGTCTAGTTGTGCATACCAAAGTGTTCAATGAGAGAAAATATTCTGAAGGAAAAACATAGTGGAGGTCTAGCAGGACATTTCAGCCATGAAAAGACATTTGCATAGTTGAACAGTTCATACTATTGGATAGGTATGAGAGCACAGGTGAAGAAGTTTGTAAAAAAATGTAATATTTACCAATATGCAAAAGGAAATAAATAGAACACTAGATTGTATCATCCATTTCCTATTCCATAGGCCTTATGATGCAATAAGCATGGATTTTGTGTTGGGATTGCCAAAAAACAAAGGGGAAGTGATTCCATATTTTTTTTAGTTGATAGATTCTCAAAGATGTCACACTTTATCCCATGCCATAATACTAGTGATGCAACACATGTTGCAAATTTGTTTTTCAATGAAGTTGTGAGACTTCATGGGTTTCCCAAGAGTATTGTCTCATATATGGACACTAAATTTGTTGGTCATTTCTGGAGAAAATTATTGAAGAAGATGGGGAAAAAACTATATTTTAGTTCATCATATGACCCTCAAACGAATGGATAGACTAAGGTGGTAAATTAGAGTTTACGAAATTTGTTAAGAAGTTTGGTCACTAAACATCACGGCTAGTGGGATCAAATTCTATCACAGACATAGTTTTCATATAATTACTCACCAAACACAAGTACAAGAAGGATCCCTTTCTAGATAGTTTATGGGATGAAGCCAAGAGGAGTATCATAATTGAGATATCTGGAGCAAAGTGAATTTAGAAGTGCTGGAGTAGAATACTTCGTTGCAGAAATGTAGAAGCTTCATAATCAGATCAAGGAATAGTTGCAAAATAGTAGCCGAGAGTATAAACACATATTTGACCAGCATAGGAGAGAACTTCAATTTGAATTAAGAGATCAAGTTTTAACACATCTTGGGAAGGACAGATTCCCAAGAGGAATATATAACAAACCAAAGATGAAGAAGATAGGACCATGGAAGATCCTAAAGAAATTTGGTGCTAATGCTTATGAGATAGAGATTCCAAAGGATGTGGGTATATCACCCATATTTAACATTTCAAATGTGTTTCCTTACAGGGAAGATGACACAGAAAATAAAAATATTAGAAATAAATTCAGTGGGTGAAGTTGATGCTTATAGCATAAAATCCACAGATGGAGAAGAACAATGATCAGAGGATTAGTAAGAATACCAGGAGAAAGTCTTATTTGGATTATTTGGTAAAGTGGAAAGGACACCCAATAGAAGATGCTAGTTGGGTAAATGAACCTAATATCTAGAAGTGTGGAAAGTCAGTGTAGGAGCTCATGGACAAGAGTCTGTGAATTTTTGTCCATAGGAGTATGATGAAGGAGAATCATCAGCAAAGTGCATGTGGAGAGATATCTCAACACCCTAGCATGCCTTTTGAATTATTTTTGAATTTTAAAATCTAGTGTATCATGTAAACATTTTGAATGGATTGTGAATTAAAGAGGTTTTTAATATTCGTAGGATGAAGGATCACGTGAGATCGGGAGAGATCATATTTTCGTTTAATGTAGTTGATTTCAGAACATATCTAGAGCTTTCTCTCTTATCTATTTGTCTCATAATTTTAATGTAACAGGGATTAAGTAATTGTTATCTTTTACTTCTATAAGATAGGTATTCGAAGGGAACCCTATGAGCCCTCTGGTATAAGTAGAGGTATTTTATGCCCAAATGAGGCTACTGAATATGATGGTAGCTACAAATTATCATAGTATTATTGTTGTTGAAATTTAGTTAGAAATTGTTGAAGGTTGTTATAACTCATGTAGATTTTAATGAATATAACATTGAAATATTGATCCATAATGTGTGTGTCGCTATTACTTGTCTATCTGAGTGAATGGTAGGATTTATGTTCACATTTTGTTCTCTGTGATTTTTTGTTTCCATGCATGCATGAATTACACTGATGAATGCATGAGTTACCATGTTGAATGTCCAAGTCCATGAAACATTAGATGAGTTACAATTGTTTTTCTTCCACAAGATTACATAAGGAGTGCATATTGTTCGCAAGGAGTGAGTTGAAAGATTCTGATTCAACTCATAGCTCATGAGAGATACCATGGAATTTGTATGCAGAGTGTGCATATCATCCACAAGGAGTGATTCGACCAAGTATTTGACTCAAAAGATCAAGAGGATTAGTTCAAGAAATTGCTTGCAGAAGTGTGTGCGAAGATCTGTTGCAAGGCGTCCACAGATCCAAAATTTCAAGTGTCAAATAAAACCCTCTAAAGAGTTAAGGGTGTAGAGGAAAGACAAGTTCCAAAAGTTAGCAGGAGAAATATTCAAAAGAGAGGATCCCTTTAAGGTTTTTCAAAGTAACGATCAAGATCCCTTTAGAAGGAAGCAGGATCATTCCATACTGTCATATCTAGGAGAGTTTCATGGTGGTTAGTTGTGGGTCCTTTTGGAAATTAGTGAACCAAAGGACTTGGAGTGTAGAATGATGAAAAATGATGAAGTTCGAAGCTGTGAAGAAATCCCAACCATTGGCTGAAAGGCAGAGACGTGGAAACATATAAGAAAGGTTCAGGAAGGAAGGACTTCAGAGAATTTGCACCAAGAAGATAGAAACACTCATGAAGTCACGAAGTGCAAAGAAAATCCAAGCCATTGATTGTGTGGACACATGGTGTCTTATATATCATTTCATCGATAGATTACTTCTTAAGGAAAATGCATTGGATCATTCAAAAGCATCGAACGTCGAGGTTATGAAGTGAATATCAACTGTTAGTTGTTGGGTAAGCGCTGACCATAGATCATGTTGGATCAGTTCGTTGATTCTGTGTTCGAGAGAAAAGGGTGTTGTTTTTGATAAAAACGTCGAAGCCCGAAGTTATGAAATTCTCAGGAGATTAAGCCTCGGGTCATAACCCGAGGTCGCATGTGGAGAAGGGCTAACAGAAGGGAGCCAATGCTCGAAATTAAAAATTTTAAAAGTGATAAGGAAAGGGGTATGTGGGTACCATACAACCTGTGCCTAAGGTGATAAAAGGGCCTGTGTTAATTCAATTTGGGGCCAGAAAGGTCTCGAGGAGATAATCCATATCAGGTAGTTAAAGATCCTTGACTGGGAGGTCACGTAGCCCTGAGGAGAGAAGGGGGGTTTGCATCACTCATCCAAAACAAATTGGAGAAGTTCCCATCAACTCCTCCAAAACAAATCAGAGGAGTTCCCATTAACTCCTCTGAAAAAAGGACAAGACCCTACAAAACTTATCTTCGTAATTTGGCCATAATGTTTGACAGGTGTGTCAATTTTGCGTGTTATTTATAATGTTGGAAAGATGTTTTTGAGATATACAACTGTAAATTCATATGATTTGATAAATTCCTTACCTATTATATACAATTTTTTGTATTAATATATGACACCTTGTTAATATCCCTAGAGAACATGATACTTCAATCAATGCTAGAGGAACCAAGAACTGATCTCGAGGAAGCACATATGAACTCTCACTTAGTTAATTTTTCAGTTATATGGTTTCAAATGTGTAGTGTTAGTAGTGTATTTTGAGTATATTCTTTTTTCACTCATCCAATGCATGTTGAATGGTGCCAAGTACCAATGTTGAGAGAAGGGCATACTCAGCATCCTCACAATGCGATCTATAGCCAAGGAAAATGGAGAATTAAGGACAACATCAATTGTCAAAGAAATGGGGGATAAAATAAGGGAATCAAACTCAAATGTCTAAAGAGGAAGTCAAAACCCTGAAATGATCTAATCTGCCAATGTCCAAGCTAGTCATTACAGTGGATGAGGTTCACTATAGTCGAAATCTATGATGGCCCACCAACACTAAAGGAAAAATTTGAAATGTAATTGATTTCATTGTTCTCTCATCATTAAAAAGAGGGAAAAGACAATGGTTGGTAAATGAAAGGTCATGGGGTAAGGTGGAAGGAAAAGAGTCACATTGAAATATAACAAATACGGGGATTGTATCCAAGGAAGGGGATTTTTTTTCTCTTCAAGAATTTTACATTTTATGAACTATTTGGGGAATATGGTGTTAACTAAAATTGGGAAGCATTCCTTAGGGATTTTATGTACTATTAATGAAAATTTTAATGAGGAGAAGTCAGTTTGGCCAATCTATTTTCTGGAGAGATTTGATTCTCATGTTGGATATATTGTGGACTATTCCTTTGTGTTTTCTCAACACTGAGGATGTGTAAGAATGCACTTCATATTGTAGACTATTATTATGTGTGATGGCTACATTCTTATTTGGAGAATTTGGGGAATGTTTTTTTCTAAATTCATGAACATAGAACCGTAGATGATTGTTTAAATGACAGAATGCTTTGTGTTTACATTTGGTTATTCATGTTCTTGTCTTTTCTTTGTGTGAACTATGTCTCAAGCCTTTGATAGGAGCATGGTTGGTTCTATGTTTACTTTCTGATTATCTTAGTTTAGTTAGGATGCATGCATCTTAAAGTAGTTTCATTTCATACTTTATCTTAGGAAACCTTCATCAGTGGACCAGGATGCAACCAGTTAAACTAGGACCATAAATGGTTGTTGGGATAGAATCCATATGGGTTACCTATTCCAAATGGTGATAGGTCTCATTGGGAATTCTTATTGGGGGTGACCCATGTTGTTGACATAGGGTGATTTCACCCCCATCAATAGATGGTGATATCAAATTCTTTCAATAAAATAAACCATCTATTCACCCTGCCATTCATGATTGGTCTGTTCATTAAATATTTAATAGCAGCGTGATTAGTGTGTGAAACCATGGAATATTTGGTAATGTAGTGCCTAAACTTGTTTATTGCATGAATAACATAAATAAGCTCTTTCTCATTTACCGTATAGTTTAATTCTACCGGGGAGAGATTCTTACTAACATATTAAATTGCATATGGGTCCTTCCCTTTTATTTGTCCTAGAATGACTCCAATGATAGTTCCTGATGCATCTGTGGAGATGTGGAATGGTAGGAACCAATCAATTCCTCACAGGATAGGAGCTTGAAATACTTTGATATTCAATTCATCAAGCACATGATGGCATGTATCTATCCATAAAAACTCAATGTATTTTTTAAGTAAAGAAAATAATGGATGAGAAATGTGTGAACAAATTTCAATGAATCTACGGTAATAACCAACATATCCTAGGAAATGTCGTACCTTATTTTGCGAAGTTGAAGTTGGAAAATTTAATATTACCTTTAATTTTTCCAGATCGACTTGAATACCTTTTTTTGAGATGTTATGTCCAAGTACATTGCCATCAGTTTTCATCATCAAACATTTTTCATTAATGAGGGTGACATTTGACTCTTTGCACCTTATTAGTTTTTATCCAAATTAGCTAATGCCTCATCAAATTTGTCCCCATATGTTGTGAAATCATCCATATATATTTCCATGCAATCATGAATTAAATCAAATAATATATCTATAACATCACGATGAAAGGTGGGGTGGGGGAATTTCATAACCAAAATGGTAGAACATGGTACATGAATGCCCCCCTAAGATAGGTGAACTCTTTTTTTCCTTGGTCTACAAGTGAAATTTGAATTTGGTTATATCCAGTGGATCCATCAAGGAAATAAAAAATTGTATTCCCTGCTAACATATCCAGGACCTGGTCAATAAAAGGTAATGATAAGTGGCCTTTATGTGTTTCTTTATTAAGTTATTTATAGTCGACAAACATTCTCCATTTACCATTTTTTTTTGCTACCATGACAAGAGGAGAGACCCACTGGATATCCGAAATTGAATAGATTAAGTTAGATGTAAGAAATTCTTGTATCTCTTATTTGAATATGTCCTTCAGTGTAAGTTTCATCCAGTGCTGGGGTTGGCATATGGGTCTGGCTTCAACCTTAATATATATGATGTGTGCATAAGTCAGGATGGATTCCCTTCCTTTCAGAGTAATCCCAGGAAAAGGCATCATTGTGGTTTTGCATCACGTTAACCAGTCACTCCTTTTGTTGTTGATCAATGGATCCTGGAATCCTATCAAGGCTCTAATCCGAGTTCCCCTTCCAAGCAAAGAGCACACGATGAAATCATCATATTCTGTCTAGCTACTGAATTTTGAGCCACAACCTTCATTCTTTTCCAAAGTTACATCGTAATAATTCTTGGTAACTCCTCTGATCATATCATAGGAGTTCGTGTTAAATCCTCTGATAAGTTTGGATGAGTTCCTAGAAACTTTGTCAATTGTCCTTCCCATGGTATACAAGTTGGAGGCTATGAGCTCAAATCCTTTGATGTGCTATCAAAACACTTGTAGTTAACTCCTTTGATTCACATCAGAGGAGTTGTCATCAACTCTGTCGATATCATATCAGAATATATTCAACCAACCCTCCTCAACATTTTTTGGAATCTTTGGCAGAAACTCTCCCGAACCACATCTAAGGTTTCAGAACTAACTTGTTTTTTATACATCGGGACACTTGTTATAAACTCCTATGATTTCCATCGAAGGAGTTAACCTAAATACCTATGATTTCATATTTTGAGCGTAGTTTTAACCCTTTCCTCCTTAAACTCTCACTGAGCTACTCAACATGCCTACCATAATCTTGTCATCCTCACACAACGACTCCCTACCTAGTGTTTATTCAAATGAATCTTATGGTAATTTGAAGTTCTCAAGCTGCATTCAACTTCATATTATGTGTGGTTTTAATCACCACATTGATCTCACTTTTTTTTGCAGGTCCACATATGTCCCCTTGAAATAAGAAGTCAAATAAGGCACTTGGTAATGAGTCTTCTGATAGTTTCCAACAAACGGAAGGTGATCCAGAAGTGATCATATCCATGTACAAAGACACATCAAGACTCTTGGAAAACAACGGTGAAACACTAAGGTGGGGAGAGGTATACCACATGTTCAAGAAGTCTAACTTCTTTGTCGAAGTTGAAGGACTATATCAACTTAAAGTGTTAAAAAAAATTAGCAAGTCTGGCATATTTTGAGTAGCATCCCACCTAGCGGTGTTCCCATGCACAGATGTGATCACTTGGATCCTGAAGAATATATATGTAAATGGCAGACACATTTGCAATTCATGAAAGGATATCATAGCCTTGTTAAGAATTTCATATTTGGTGAAGTGTTATCACATCAAGAAAAGGAAATAAGAAGCTATATAATGAGCTCCTTAGTGAGTTTCAATACACTCCCAAGGATATTTGTCCTAAATGGTACAGGTCCTAAAGATAGTTTAAATACAGACCCAAAGGAGGATACCCCACAAGTTCACTGAGAATACCTTATCAATATATGGTAGCTATGTTGTGTCGACTATATGGGGAACCAGATGCATCCCAATTCTCTCTATCGTATATGCCCCTAATATAATACTGCATGGATGAGGGAATATCATTAAATTCAGATGATATCCTATATGAAAATATAACATTGGCTATCTCTATGGTCAAAGGAGCCTAGCCTAAAACATTCCCAATATTTCACATGTCCTCATACATCTTGGAAATTATGTGCATAACCCATCAATACCCTAGTATGGGGTGGAAATGGAATCCATCTGACCCAACCATCCATGTGTATGAAAAATTTCTCTGGGAGCACATGTACCACACAAAATACAAAAATATATGTGAGCATTTTCTAGCCCCCTTGTATGAATTCATATTTTTCACCACTCCTCCTTGCATGAACAACAAGGTTACAGTAGTCATAAGGAGGATTGGATACTGCTACCACATGGAACATGGAACATACATAATATTTTACAACACAATGAATCCTCCTCATCTTCTCTCATGATTTTTTCTTGATAATCTTGTGCTCCAAGAGATTCCATACCATACCATCATAAATAGGGTTGGTGGAATGTTATATCGAATGAAAAAATAAATATGGCCATCACTACCACTATATGTTAGGAACTAATTCTTTGAAAACACTAAGCAATCCCAATCAGAGGTAAACACCCTTCTATCTTATCACTTCAGAGAAGATTGGTTCATAAGACACGATCCCAAAAATATCGTGAGAGACCACTTCAACAAAATTCGTCTACCCGGGGAATACATAATGAACATTTGAAAGGAGGAAGAAGTGCATTAGAATTACTGAACCTACGACAAAGTAATATTCAATTGGCATTTCCAACCAAAGGGGAGAATTGCATATGAAGAAAGGGCTAGAGAAGAAGCTAGAAAGAAAGTAGAGGAAGAGGAAGTTGAAAAATCACCCCACTTCCACCTCAATACACTCAGGGTCAGAAGAGGAGGAGGAAGAAGAACCAATTGACAAGAAGACAAGGGATAAAGAGAAATTCCACAAAAATAAGAAAGATGAAGCAAATAAGAAGTGGAATATCGAGGTAGACAAGGCCAAATCCAATGCCAAGGAAGAAGCAAAAGCTGCAGTAGAACGAAAGATAAAACAAAAAGAATATGCAACCAGAGAAGCAGAAGAGAGGGAAACAACATAACATGTAGAAAAGGAAGATAAATACATATCCATAAAAGAAGTTGAAGAATAAATACAACAGAAGGATGCATAAGACAGAGGGTGTGACACCCACCCAATGGAGATAGATATCCTGGAAATGTCAACTACATGCATGGGAATAGATATGTTAGGAAGTGGTTTAGGACTATGAATATGGGAACCATTCCAACAAAGTGAGGTACTCTAATTGAGAAGATCCACTTATGATACCAAGACTATAAAAATCATACAAGAACAATTGAGGAAACTACCAATAACTGAAGGGATGCCTATTTGAATTGTTACACATGTTTCTGTAACTGGAGATGTAAGAGATAATCCAATAGAATCTACTACAACCATAATTGCAATCATGAATGCTAATAAAGACAACATTTAAAGACTATGCCAATATAATTAAAATAAAGAAGCAACGATCATAGAGTTGAAGGAATGACTCCAACAAGTAAGAATTGATGAAAACGTCATGCAAAGTTATGAAGTCATTGCTAAGAAGGTCAAGAAACAAATGGAATAGACTTTCATAGAAAAATATGCTCATGTGCACCTCTTCCAACAAGAATCTTATAATTTCATAGAGTAGAATAATCAAATACAAGAAGGATTGGCATAGTACAACATGATCCATGAAGCATCCCTAACATTGATAGATGGATCACGGAAAAACTTGATGCACTAGATGAAATCTATCGACATTCAACATTAAAGAAAGTCATAATTGTATGTACTAGACCATATCCAACAAGTGGGGAAAAGGGAAGATAAGGAGGTTGCCAAATCAATGGTGATATGCTCAAAGATACACAAAGTTGCATGGTAATTGATCAAGAGCAGTCGACTACCTAGGCTAGAATATCTTGGGAAAAATTTAGTAACTGAAGAGCTAGTAGACAAGATGCATGACAACATGAATTGAAGAAAATAAGTAGTTGAAGCATCCACTACAATATCCATAGACATCATAGAAACAAAATTTAATACAACCCATAAAATTTCACACCATGATACAAGAATTCATGGCGACACTTGTAAAAGACATGGACTCCCTTCAAGACAGTGTGGCCATGAATAATGTAGATCTTGATGGCTGGCTCAAAATAGATGTGGCTGAAAATAGAGACCAAAGAGAGATAGTCCCATAATGGATGGCTCAAGTTCCCTTGAATTTAGTTGGATTGTTACACGAACTTTCTAGGAAATCAGACAAACTCCTTCCAAAATTTGATCCAGACAAATGTGAGTCACAAGAAGATCATGTAAACAATTTCTTCCTAGATATTCATCTATTAAATGTCCAACACAAAGATGCATTTTGCAGGCTATTTCATTATACTTTTTTAGGAAGATCTTCTACTTGGTATTTTATCCTACCACCTAGGTCTATAAATAGTTGGGATGATTTTGAAAGAGTTTTTATCAAAAAATTCAGGGAAAGGAAAACAACTGCATCTATGCACAAAGAGTTAGGAGCCATTATGATGGAAAAAAAGAGAAGGTAAACTATTTCAATCAAAGGTTCCTTAATGGATTAATCAAATTCCCCCATGATACAACTCTTTCTCAATCCTTATCCATCAAATATTATACAACAACATTGACTCCTTATATAGGAATGTTTGTAAAAAGGAAAAATAGGAATACCTTGGCACTTAATTTTGATGAAGTTGAAATGGTGGAAAGGGAGCTATCTTCTTATGATCATCATTCACATTCTGAAGAAACCATATTATATGGAAAAAAGCCTTTGTTGTTAACTAAACCACCCAAGAAAGACCCGAGGGATATCGACAATGTGATGAAATTAGTTAAGAAATTATCAAATGAAGTGGTAGATATGAAGAAGAATGTGGGGGAAGGATCATTGAAGCCTCAAAAATTTTTCCATTTCTTTAAGAGGCAATATATTCCACCAAAACCACTCGATATCACTCATATGTCCTTCAATTATAACTTCTGCTCTTACCACCAACAAAACTACCCAAAATAAACTTTCCCTCAATGGATCAACTCCATGACCCTGGTGATCAATCAATTGTTAGATCAACATAGTTTAAATGATGAAAACCCTACACAAGCTCAAATTGATACTACTGGAGATATTCCCCATGAATCTGTTATACTTTTTTGGGAATAGTGTCTAGAATCAAACAATGAGCAGATAGAAGAGATCTTCATGGAAGATAAATCAATAATAAAGGATGCTACCAAAAAGAATTATAATTTATACAACAAAGGTACATTTCTCGACAAGGATGACAACATTCCCCTTAGGAAAATCACTCCTCTTGTTGCCCCAAAACCGAATGACCCACCTCCAAGTAAAGCCTGTGGAAAAACTAACAAATTTGTCCCAATGAAAACAAATGAACCAAGTATGTCTAGCTTAATTGGAAATAACACTATACTTAACGTAGTACCAAAAAAAATGTTTGAACCGAAAACTAGCCAAACAATGGACAACAGAAACCCACATGCCCTAGACTACAATGTAATACAAGACACGGAGAAAAAAAATTCCAACATTTCCATGTTTGATATATGTTCATTACCGCAACAACATAAGCTCTTGATTGATGCTTTCAACCCCAATGATACTCAGAAAAGGATGGGCATTGTTACTAACAAATCCTTGATGAAATATAAGGCACGGGAAATACACAAAGTAGAAATCACAATAGCCATAAATGCAGTAAGTATAGGTGCATTCTCAAAATCACAGATCCCACCTTTTCTTCCCACCTATGATATTTTTAATTTTAATGTGCATAACTTTCAAGTAGATTCAGATGCATCATCTAACATAATTCCTTTTACTATCTGCCAAAAGATAAACGTTGTTCAAAAAATTACCAAAACTAAAATTATATAGTTAGATAGGAGATATGTTAAAGTAAAGGGAGAACTTAAGGATGTCTTGATTAGGATTTAATCTGATCACAGGGTGCATCAAACAATAGATATTGTCATTGTCGATATACCAGAAATTTATGGTTTTATATTAAGCAGGGATTGGTTGGCCAAACTTCAAGGATACTTTTCTACGGATTGGTCTCACCTGGTTTTCATATAAGGGTAAGGAGAATCAAATCTGAGTAAATAGTGAGGCTTACATGAAGCACACAGTGACATAATTGAAAGGTAAGAACTAGCCTATAAGTTTTGCACATTTTGTCTTGGGAAATTATTTCTTTGAGACTGACTATGTGTAACATACCCARCCACCCAYAGGCTGAGGCACGCTACCTTCACACCCACCCTTAGACTTCTTTCTCTTACCRATACCTTTTTAAAATTTAAGGATGCATAAAAGGAAAGACTTTAAYGACATGCATAGCAGTAGTCAACAAKCATGCATAGTCTAAAGACTCAATTAAATTATAATTAAATATACAATGGAAATACATTCATATACATGCAATTGATAYCATAAYAGAAAGMACTTATCTTTATGAAATATGACACCAACTRGCTATAKACTAAGGACCTTCCTCCCAATCRTAGAAACTACAGTTCCAAATCTCAACAACAGTGTCACCCCCGAGCTAGGGCTATGAATCCACAAGGACAGTTCCAGAGTGTTACTTGGCTTCCCAAACTAGTCATCACCCAAGCTCTCACAGGCTTCCCAACTCTCACAACAATCCAAGTATCGAGCTCTCTTCTACCCAGCTTGCACCACCTGAGAGAACGGACCTCCACCCTTCTCTTCCATGTAGTCCCTTAGGTAGTCCTTCTCCTTATCAAGGCTACGATGAAACTGGTACAAAATATTAAGGTTGGAACTCTCAGTACTCGTAGTTGTGAGTAACATTGGACACAGGCCAATGCATCTTAGACATGCAGGCCTCAAATCATGGCTGGATCACACCAGCGACCACTACAACCAACTATATCGTGGCTAATATTTAGCAGTTTAGTTCCCTTTCCCAAACCAAGACACATATGAGGATGGATCAATGAATGGGTGAGTGAGTGCATGAAAGTGAGTGAGGGAAATGAATGAACATTTAGGAAAATCAGTGAACAAGCCATCAGTCGAAGCCCCCCATCAGACCAGAGGCAAGTTTAAGTAACTTCGTGGGGAATCAAGAACCTCCTAGACTTCCCCAAGAATCTCATGCAATCAATCCACTCCCATAGGAAAAAAGGGTAATCAACATAGGAATAAAAACGTATCCCCCCAATCCCCCTCTCTTGTGGAATCATAGCCCCCTATAAATCTATTCCTTGTCCGTCTAGCAGCCAACCATGTATTTATTATTAATAATGATAAAAACATCACATGTCTTGGGTACACTGGCCTTTTAATAATTGTTTGGGAACCTTGGCCTCTCGGCATTGTAACAATACATTATTTAAAAATGGGGGTTCAAAACCTTGGGTGTTACATCCCCTCCCCCTTATTTTGGAACTGTCCTTAGTGCATATACAAAATAGAGATCAAAATCTCAAATTTATTCAAACATTTGCAGGTACTCTACCTGCATGGCATCTTCATGATCTCATGTAGAATATTTAGGACCGTAGAAGGTCCTATGAACTTTTACCAGCTCTATAACTCGATTCTGGAGCATTTTGAATTTTCTATCCAATACTCGCACTGGCTGAACCTGAAAAATCTCCCTCTGTCTCTACCTGAATCAGATGCCAATAAATAACATGGTTAGGGTCATGTACATATTTCTTTAGTAAATATATATGAAATACATTATGCACATTCATGGAAGCAGGAAATGCAAGCATGTATGCAACTGGCCCTATTATGTCCAATATTTCAAATGGACCACAGAATCTGGCTGTCAGCTTTGTACAATGACCCAATTTCAATGAGATTTTCTTTGGTTTCACTTTCAAAAGTACATGCTCCCCTACTTTAATTTATCTATCTGTCATGTTCTTGTCTGCATAAACTTTTTTTCTATCCTGAGTTGCCTTTAAATTTGGCTTGATCTTAACCACCTGTTCTTCCATGTCCTTGAGAAACTCTAGCCCAAGTACCACTCTATCTGTTGGGTTGTCCCAACTTACTAGAGTATCGCATTTCCTACCATACAAGGCTTCAAATGGGATCATTCTTAATGAATATTGATACCAATTATTATATGGAAACTCAACCAAGTGTAATTAATCCTCCCACTTAAATGGCTTATCCATCACATACATTCTCAGCATATCTTCAATTATTCGATTGACTCTCTCTGTTTTCCCATATGTCTGGGGATGATATGTCGTGCTAAAGTTTAGATTTGTGCCAAATAGTTTAAACAATCCCCTCTAGAAATTGGAGGTAAACTTTGTATCTCTATCCGAGATGATTGTCCTAGGTATCCCATGCAACCTACCAATTTCATTCATGAACATTTCTGCAATATTAGTCATTATATGCGTTTTCTTCACGGGAACAAAGTGAGAAGCCTTTGTTAATTTGTCAACCACATCCATGATTGAATAATGTTTATTATTTGTTCTGGGTAATCCTCTGATTAAATCCATGGTGATCACTTCCCGTTTCTTCTCTAGGATTGGTAATGGTTGCAGCAACCCCGTTGGGTGCCTATGCTCATCCTTCACCTTCTAACATACCATACATTGAGTGATGTAATCAACAACATCTTTCTTCATTCCCAGCCAAAAGAAATGGATTCTTACTGTTGTAATCATTTTCTAGTAACTGGGATGTCCTGCATAAGAGACATCATGCATTTCCTTCAATACCAAATTCCTCAGTTCTCCATAACTAGGAACATAGATTCTATTTTTATGCATGAGTAATCTTTCTTCCTTCATCTCATACTCCTTTATTTTTTGTTGTACATATCCTTGCTGTAAGCTTTCCTTTACCTGTAGGTAATGCTGGTCTGTAACAAGACCATCTAAAATTATGCTCTTCAAGTCTTACTGATGTATACTGACAACAGTAAATGCATGATATGCACTCTTCTACTAAGTGCATCGAAAAATTTATTCTCCTTTCCCTTGATATGCTTGATATCGAAGTCATATTCACTTAAAAATTATAGCCATATCTTTTTCCTGGAATTCAAGGTCAGTTGTTCAAAAAGATACTTCAGGCCAATGGGGTATGTCCTTAATTCAAATTTCTTCCCCATGAGATAATGCCTCCACATTCTCAAGGCGTGAATAATGGCAGTAAGTTCCAAGTCATGTGTGTCATAGTTCCTCTCATGTTCCTTAAGATTTTTGGACTCATATCTAATGAAATGTCCATTTTGAGTGAGGACTCCCCCAATTCCTTCCTTACATGTGTATGTACATACCACAAAACTTTCATTTGAATCAACAATCTTTAACACAGGTGCACTAGTAAGTAATTCCCTCAACAGATTAAAATTATTTTCACACTTGAGTGTCCATTCAAATTTAGTTCCATTCTTTTGCAAAGAAGTGATGGGACAGTTAATCTTAGAGAACCCTACTATGGACCTTCTATAGTAGCTAGATAATCCCATAAAATATCTTATGTCTGACACATTTATAGGTGTTGTCCATCCTCTAATGGCTTCGATCTTCTCTAGATCTATTGCTATGCCCTGCTCTAAAATAACGTGTTCCAAGTAATGGATCTTCTTTTGATAAAAATAACACTTACTCAACTTGGAATACAACTGATGTTCTCTCAGTACTTGAAACACCAGTCTTAAGTGATGTCCATGCTCCTCTTCAGACTTAGAATAGATAAGTATTTCATCCAGGAATACTATGACAAACTTATCTAAATAATTTCTGAATATGTCATTCATTAAGCACATGAAGACAGTTGGTGCATTGGTCAGTCCAAATGGCACCACTACAAATTCATAATGCCCATACCTGGTCCTAAAGGCTATCTTATGAATGTCTTCTTCCTTGATTCTTACTTGAAGTTATCCTACCTTCAGGTCAATCTTTGAGAATATATTTTCTCCTCTTAGTTGATCAAAAAGGTCATCAATTCGGGGTAGAGGATACTTGTTCTTTATAGTGTACTTGCTCAGTGGTCGGAAGCCAATACATAACCTCAAGGTTCCATCTTTATTTTTGACAAAAAGTACTAGTTCTCCCCGAGGTGAAACACTTGGACGTATGTACCCTTTCTTCAACAATTCCTCCAAATTCATTTGTAATTATTTTAACTCTAGTGTGCTCATTCTGTAAGGTGTTTTTGACACCAAGGAAGCTCCTAGCACTAAATCAATTGAGAAATATATCTCCCTCTTGGTGGAAATCCTGGTATTTCTTGGAATACATCTTCAAATTCCTGTAGTACCGAGAAATCTTCGAGGCTTGGCCCTGTTGGCGACGGAAGTCGCTCCTGGATTGCTTGCAGGAGCAGAGCCCGACGCCCATCAGTTTATGTCACGGTTTGTGTATGGAAGAGGTGATCAAATGGAAGTAAACTCGGATGATATTGTTTCGACTCCAAAACTAGGTCAAGCATGCATGGGTAGGTGAGGTCTTGGACATAATTCAGACAGTGAGTTGTAGTAAGGGTGAGTAGGGGGAATACTTGTATCAGAGAGATGCAAAGGTCTCTTGTCAACATCAATTTTCTAACAGCCTGTAGGAGAATGCATTTAAACATGAGATCTTCTTACATTCAAACGCAGAAAACCAGAGAATACAATAGTGTCACAATAAAACCTTTATCATAACACAACTGCAATAATTCATGTGAATCAGTCAATCATGAACTCCCTCAGTATGAGATGAAAACTAGATGAAACAAGGAAATTGTCTTTCATAAAACAAGAAATCTTACATACAGATGCATAACCAAAAGCTAGAGAGTCTATTAAAACATTACAATATGGAGCTTCTCTCTACCATCGATACTTACAAAATACAAAAACTGATCCTATATACTCAGGAAAATTCACCTAATAGAGGCGTGCCTAGTCACCTAAGGCTCGGTGTCTTTTCAGTCAAATTCGTACCGAAATCCTTCTTCACACACCACCTTAACTACGCATGGCTCCTGTAAGGAGGGTAGCTGAGCCATTAAGTGTCAAGCTAGCGTGTGTAGACTTCTCTGTCTCTTAGAAGACTTTGGCATGGCTTCTTTGGAAAAAATGGTACACAGGACCCCTTCGAGAAGACCGCTTTCCAGACCCTCCATATCTCACACTTAATGAATGAAGGGAGGTCTCAACCACCCATTCATGCCTTCATTTAATCCAAGCGAGATGCAGGATTGAGATTGGATCTGATGGCACCTGGAGGTCATGATGATCTCTTGTGTAACTGAACTCGATGCCTTTGGCCCCTCTTGCAAAGCTCTCTTTGTCTCCCAAGTGACCACGGGCTATGACCCTTTACTCCCAAAGGTGTTTTTGGCGTTCGTGGATATGAAGGGGTTGATCCATGCTTCTTGAAATCGCGATGAGAAAAACGTCGAGACGGCTTAATCTGGTGCCACACGTACTTCAAATTTGACGGTCCTAAATTCATACGATGTTGGTGCGGGCCCTAGGTCCTGGATGCTCTCATCACTTCGCGCATCGGGGATATGAGGGAGCTGCTTCTTGTGCTTCGAAATCACAATGGGAGAGAAGGTGGGGAGCCTAATCACACACCAAGTGTCCCCTTTAGATGGATGACTGAGACTACTCCTCGATATCGTGGGCCCACCTTTGGGTGCTTTCGGTGCTTCAGGGTTCATGGATAGGAAGGAGCAAGTCTTCCTGCTATGAAATCATGATGAGTGAAAGGCCGGGAGGACCCAATCGCGCATCACGTGTTCACCTAGGATGAACGACTGAGATCACTCTCGGTGCTTTGGGGCCCGTCTCGTCGAATGATAAACATTAGCACCCTCCTTTAGGTATACTCCTTTGTGACCAGGCACCAAAACCATGAACCTAATTCTGGGCACTTTCGGCACTTCAGGGTTTGTGGATAGGAAGGAGCAAGTCTTCCTGCTATGAAATCACAATGAGAAAAAGTTCGGGAGGACCCAATCGCACACCACATGTTCACCCAGAATGAATGGCTTAGATCACTCTCGGCGCTTTGGGGCCCGTCTCATCGAATGATAAACATTAGCACCCCTCCTTTAGGTCTACTTCTTTGTGACGAGGTGCCAAAACCATGATCCTAGTTCTGGGCGCTTTCGACGTTTCAGGATTTGAGGTTTCGAGAGGTGAAATGACAAGGAGCGCTTACCCCTCGAACTCCCGAATGCCAAAATGACATGGATGTGTGTTGCGCGTCCTTTAGATGAACGACCCAGATAACATTCATTCTTATAAAGGGGGCTACCCCCATTCACAGGCTCGCTTGATGTGACCTGGTGCTAGGACTGTGGGCTTGGTTCCAAAGGCGCTTTTGGCATTTCGCTAATTGGCAATTTCAGTTGTAAATAATGGGAGGCTCCTTGTCTCCCGAAACGTCGATCCTCGAAATGTCAACTGACTGCCACCTGTCTCAACTGGATCGGACGACCCAGATTTGCCTTGAACTATTGGTGCTACGCTTCGTGCTAAATCCCAGATAACTCGACAGCCCCGAAATCCTGATGACCGTTGATTCACTTTGCAGTTGAATCTCGGTGGCTGACAACCAACACTTCACCCACTCTCTTGACTTGTGATCGGAAAAGAGACTCTCCCGCTTTGCACTGGGGCGCTTCCCGCGTAACCTGCAGAACTGGGTGTATTTGAGCCCCAAGACAAATAATGTCGCTAACAGGCCCTTTTTTATTATTTGGATCTTCCACATGAGTTGCATACAATTGACATCCTTTCCTAAAACATATTTTTAGCTATAAGGCTGAAATCTCCCTTATAGTGATGGGTCTTGGAACTCCTTTCACAGTGCCATGTTTTCCACTTCCATCAAGACATGTAAATGTCTTCTTATGACAATCTAGGACAACATGATGCTTGTCCAACCAATCCATTCCAATTATAATATCATAAGACCCCAATTGTATGATATTTAGATCAATACTAGTATTCATGCCATTAGGAATTATGGAACAACTTCTGACCATGTCATGTATTCTTCTTTTGGTTCCAGTGGCCAACTGAACCAAACTTGCTTTTCCAAGTTTACCTTTCTCCAAATGTAATATATCCACTATCTTAGGAACAATGTAACAATGACTTGATCCTGAATCAATCAAAATAGCAACAGGTTGATTTATGATATTACCTTCCACCTCGATCATATTGGACTGGTACTCTTCTTGTCGATCATTTAAAGTTGCATAGATTCTTCCCATATATTCGATTTTTGTAGATTCTTGGATGTTGTGCACAGTATTCACTCTGTCCTTTCTTTGTGGGCAATCCTTGTACAGGTGATCTTCCCTGCATCCCCAACATTGGATTGGTGGTCTTCCCCTTTTCCCCAAGGAATCTTCTTTCTTGAAATCTCCCTTAGCATACTTATCTTGATGATTTCTATTAGTCTCATTCCTATTGAAGGAAGGTTTGAATCCTTTCCTCCTCTGATCGGACTTCACATTTTTATTTTCCTTCCAAAATTTATGCAAAGACTCTCTTCCTTGGACTTTCTCATATAGGTATTTATCCTTCCCGATGGCTTCAGTCAAGGTCTTGGGCTCATTATACTTGATATTTTCCTTATAAAAGCCTAGCAGTCCACTTAGAAATCTATGTATTTTCACTTTCTCATCACCAATGAACCTGACATACTTTAATAATCCCAAGAAATTCTTCTCGTACTCTACCATATTCATGCTTCCCAACCTAAGTTCAAAGAAATACTGCATTTTCTTGTCATAGAAATTCTCTAAGAGGTACTCCTTATGGAAGTACTTATTAAACTGCTTCCAAGTGATCCTTCTCTCATTAATCTTCTCCACTTGCTTCAGTCGGTCCCACCACATTGCAACTTTCCCATGTAAATGGTAGGTGGCAATCATGGCTTCCACATTTTATGAATAGTTATGCAACTGAAAATATCTCTTGAGCCCAAGAAACCATGCTTCAAAATCATCTTCCCTTTCTCTTTCACCCTCAAAGGAAGGTGGCTTGAGCTTCCTCAACTCTCCTTGAAAACTATCTACCTCTTGTTTCCTTTTTTGGTGTCTGACAGGAGACACCTATGGACTTCTTATGGGATCATCTGATGCATAAAAATTTATTTATGAGTAAGAAGGTGAGTGGCGTCCATGAGCTCTGCTAGCAATTCTGGAATAACTAGCTCTTCCACGATTATCCCTTCTTTCACAACACCTTCCTTCTTCCTCTTGTATTGAGTTTGATCCCTTTTTCATTTTTCTCTGCAATCGATTTAAGATCTACAAAACTCGAGCATTTATCTGACTTTTCTCTCTCATCAGTCTCTCATTTTCTTCTTTGTAGCTCTACACTTCCATCTTCAGGATTCTTACCATTTCTATTAATGTTTTATGTTCTCCTTTTCCCTTGTGTCAATTGGACTCAGTCTCTGCATTACCAACTCTGGTCTTCTGTTCTTTAGCCTCCTTATCATGACTGGAGGCTCCCTCACCTTCTTCCATTTCCTCAATACACATATTGAGTTGATGTTCTTAAGCCCCTTAATTCTGCAAAATGTGCAAGTGACCATTTTGTTAGAATTATGCATATGATAAAAAAAATTGCCAAACCATGCTACAAGTATCTTTCTTTTTTTGTTCATGGAGATCATATCCTCATTCTTCGAAAATAAAAATGTCCTATTATCCTTGGATGATACAGAATTTCATCTTGCACAGGCGCTTCCTTCCAACCACCTTCCCAGGTGACCATGACTAGAAACTGCGGCTAAATCCTTCCTTATCACCTTTATGTCTCGAAGACCACCAATTCGTCCCTTAGATCTCCTTCCCTCAGCTCTCAATCTTCATATGACCACGTCCATGACCCTGTTCTTAGCTGAAAAAGTGCTTATCCAAAGCTTCAAGACTTCAGAATGTTCAGCCAGGACCAGATCAATGGTCCTCATCCTCTTTCATGATCAATAATCGAGATCCATTTTAGGACTCCACGCTTCAATAGTCTCAACTTTCCTCGCTTGCCTCCACCCATAACACTTTTACTCGTATTTCATGATTTGTCGACGGGTGTCCTCCTACAGATCAGTGACAGTGAATCACTTCGGCTCTTCGGGCTTTGGAAGTTTCAAAATTTCCTCATGCATGTGCTTTTACCTGAAGTCGACGATCCTTCGACGTGTGTCTTCTGGAATCAATGGTCGATATGTACTCCATTCTTTGAGAGTTTTCGAACCAAAACAACCTATCACATCTTTCCCTACTAGAATGTCCAGTCTCCAGACTGCACGATCTATCATCACATGGAGAAATACTGGAAAAATACACGTGGCCCAATCGGGCGATTGACACGTATCATGTTCTAACTAAAATTTCAATACTCCATATGCTCAAAACTTACTGACACATGGCACACATCCCATGTGTCCACATCATCCCAAGTGACGTCCACAAGCCATGTCACTTTGGGAATTCCAGGATCCACATCACCTCTAGGTGACGTCATCATGCCCCACCACTTCGGCTCTTAGGGCTTTGGGACTTCAGGAGTTTCCATACTAGAACACTTCCAATTCTCCCGAACTCTAAATTCCCAAACTAGCCAATCTGTCACCATGTGTCCTCCTAGATCGGATGACTAAGATTCACTTTGGGTCTTCACCCAGAGTCCATGGATCAACATCATGTGTCGTCCTTAATCTGATGGTTGAGGCTTACTTCAGGTCTTTGAACTTCATAAATCTCAAAATTCAAAACTTATCTGGCCCCACTGGATTTTATTCGAAGCTCGCGATCTACTAACGCGTGTCTCCCATGGAACGACGACTATGATTTCTTCGGGTCTTCAGATTTCAGAAATCCCAACCCTCAAAATTTATTTTTCCCCGAAGTGCATGGATTTATGTTGCGTGTCCTCCTGTATCGAACGACCACGATTCACTTCAAATCTCCAGGGTCCATAAATCTCAATTCTCAACTTCCCCTTTCTCTCCTTTTCCTGGAGTTATTTCACCCGGAGCATATGATTAGTTGACACGTGTACTCCTACAGATCGATGGTCCCCGACTACTTCTTCTCTTCAGAGGTTCGTCGCACAAGTACTAACATGTCACATCACTACATGTCTTTCAAATTGTGTGGGCACGCATCGGTGGTTTGGAGTAATCTACTTTTCACCCCACAATTTCCTGATGCTAACACGTAACCCCTCTGTGAAACCATGGTTTGGATTGTGGGACCATCTTGGGCAATTATCTCCCGTGCAACTTGGTTCTCCGCAATGCCTCATGTCTGTTTATCTCTCTCTCCAATGGGATCCGACGGCGGTGACCTTAACCCTTTCTTCATTTACATCAGATGACCCCTGTTCGCCTATCCTTCGATCCAACGATATCAGACCTCTCTTGATACTATAGTGGCAATCGTTCTCGAATTCGAAGAGGGAAGTTCACGATTCTTTTAACCCCTTACGACAGATCTCTGACTTTATATCTCCTACGTAGATTCTGCAACAACATTCCTTCTGAGATTTTCAACTTCACGGTCAAAATTTGGTTTGAAACCATGAGACTCTTCCCAATAGACATGGCCCATGCTGACCCAATGTTTCAACCAGAAGCTCTAATACCAAACTGTAACATACCCATCCACCCACAGGTCGGGGTACACTACCTTCAAGCCTGCCCTTGGACTTATTTCTCTTACCGATACCTTTTTAAAATTTAAGGATGCATAAAAGGAAAGACTTTAACGACATGAACAATAGTAGTCATCAAGCATGCATAGTCTGAAGACTCAATTAAACGATAATTTAATATATAGCGGAAATACATTCATATACATGGAATTGATACCATAACATAGAGCACTTATCTTTATGAAAGATGACACCAACTAGATGCAAACCAAGGAAATTCCACCCAACCATATACACTATTGTTCCAAATATCAATAGTAGCATGACCCCCGAGCCAGAGCTATTAATCCACAAGGAAATTTCCAGAGTGTTACTTGGCTTCCCAAACCAGTCAACACCCAAGCTCTCACAGGCTTTCCATCTCTCACAACAATCCAAGTACCCATCTTGCACCACCCAAGAGAATGAACCTCCACCCTTCTCTACCACATAGTCCCTCAGGAAGTCCTTCTCCTTATTCGGGCTCTGGTGCAACTGGTCCAGAATCTCAATGCTGGAACTCTCAGGACTCACCACTGTGAGAAACGTTGGACACAGGACAAATCATCTCAGACATGCAGGCCTCAAATCATAGATGGATCACACCAACGACCACTATATCCAACTATCCCATGGATAATATTCAACAGTTTAGTTCCCTTTCCCAAGCCAAGATGAAGATTAGGATGGATCAATGAATGGGTGAGTGAATGCATGAAAGTACATGAGGGAAATGAATGAACGTACAAGAAAATCAGTGAACAAGCCATCATTCAAACTCCCCCATCAGACCAGAGGCAGGTTTAAGTAACTTCGTGGGGAATCAAGAACTTCCTCGTCTTCCCCAAGAAGCTCACGTAACTGATCCCCTCCCTTAGGAAAAAAGGGTAATTAGCATAGGAATAAACACTTATCCCCTCAAGCCCCCTCTCTTGTGGAATCATATCCCCCTATAACTCTAGTCCTTTTCCATCTAGTAGCCAGCCATGTATTTATTATTAATAATGACAAAAAGATTACATGTATTGGGCACACTTGCCTTTTAATAATTGTTTGGGCACCCTGGCCTCTCAACATTGTAACAATACATTATTTAAAAATGGGGGTTCAAAACCTGGGGTGTTACACTATGGTTGTTATGAGGTGCATACATATGAAGTAAAACCATATTTACAATCTGAAATCCTCCCACAAAAT
>JZKD02S2390084.1:16100-29430 GCA_000966675.3 Picea glauca | reverse complement strand
TCCCACCAATTTTTGACATGGGGGAGAGCCTTGAGGAGTGCAAAGGTGATCTTTTCCCTGTCGGAAATATTTTGAATAGAGAAATAACCTTCTAATAGAATTAAACTTTTTTCTAGGGAATCCGCATCTATCTGACCTTCAAATATGGGAATATAAAAATTAACTTGTACCTTGAAGGGAGAGGTTCCTCCATAATTACCACTTGATGAAGATGCACATGTTTCTATTGGTAAGCGTTGAAGGATGTGTGAAAAATTCTCCATCATTTCATCCCTTTGTCGCACGAGAGCTTGCTCAAGAAATAAGTTAATAGAATCCTCTGCTCCACCATTTTTATTTTGTGCCACCATCGAGGGTTTCTTGGGCATGCGAGAGTGATTCTACTCAAGAGAGACAAGCTCAAAACCCAACTGGCTATAATCAGACCTCGTCGGGGACATGCACTAAAAAATGATCAAGAGTAGCTTTCTCTTATACCACTGATCCATATTATTTTTAGAATGAAATGAAAGCAAATATATTACATTGAAATACTCATGAAAATGGCCAGAAACAGAGAAATAAAACAATACTTGATTTCCATTAATGAAAGAATTGTAAAAAGACTCTAAATATATAGAGTGCAAGACTTGCTAGAATGATGTCACCTTTATCTCTGAGAAGATATGTGGTGGCTACGCTCATTCGCAAACATATGATTACAATGAGGCTTTGAAGGCCTTTTTATGATAAACATGAATTCCAAAACCCTAGACATCTAAAAACCCAACCCTAGGAGATGAAACACCAAAATTCATGTGGGCCCCGTTTGGGTAAGTTAGTACATTAACTTCCCGAGGTCGTAACTTTTGCATACGATATTGGTGTTAGGCATGTGATAGCCCATTGGAAAGGTCTTTTAGAGAACCATACTTTATGTTGTCAAACTTTGACTCTATCTACAGTTTGACTGTGGCACGCCAAAAGAACATTGTTTAGGGCCCCAAAACGACCCTGGAAGTAAAGAAAGATGTGATGACATGAAAACTTCCAAAATAAGTCGTTAGATTAGGTGGATGGTCACTAGTCTCCACCTGGAGTATGTGTAGGGCTTCAGACAGACCTAGAAGTGTAGAACCCACAATTACAAAAAAGTATAGAAGAATGTGTTGAACTAAAAGTTGACAAGAGGAGCTAGTTGGAATAGGTGGGTGGCCACCAATATCCACCTGGATCAATCTTCCATACCTTGCACACCAAGTAGTGTTAAGAACCAAATATCAAAATAGCATAAAAAACCTCAGAATAAGTACTCAACGCCTTGAAAAAGAAATAATTTCAAGTAATAAGCCTCTTCAAGGGGGAAACCTCCTTATACACCACATAAATTTCCAAATACAAGATTATTCCAAATTAAATGGTCTCCTTGGTATATATAGGAGATTAGGAGGTACAATTACAACTAATGGATCCAAGCCGACATAAATAAAATAACATTACTAATGTAATATGCCCCACTTAAGGGGTAATGTGCCACTATCTAGGGCTTAACATGACCCTCCCCTTCAGACAAGTGTTTTATGCAATGCTTGAGTAATTTTGGATGCTTATGTATAGAAGACTCATCTTCCCAAGTGGAATCTTTAGCTAGTAATTTCCTCCACTTAATGAGATACTCTGAAATGGATCTATTCCTAAGCTAGCAAATTCTTGTGTCACTGATAGATTCAGGATACAATACGATTTTTCGTTCCTCGTCAAGTTCTGTCAATATAGTTTGATCTAGGATCTTGTCACCTATAACCTTCTTTAAGCACGAAACATGGAAAACTGGGTGTACTCGTGAAGATGCAGGAAAATATAATTTGTATGCCATAGCACCAATATTTTGCAACACCTTATAAGGGCCATAGTAATTTGGTGATAATTTTATATAATTCTTAGCTTGCTTGAGGGACATTAGTTTGTATGGTTGTAGTATTAAAAATACCCAATCCCCAACTTCAAAACTTCTTTCACTATGATGTTCATCTTCTTGTTGTTTCATATGATTTTGTGACATGGTCAGGTTGTCCTTTAAGAGTTGGAGAACTTTTTGTTGATGGTGATCTTCCACTGCTTGAACCTTAGAATTTTATCTTAGAGAAGAAGTGATGGAAGGTGGGTGGTATCCATAGAGTGTCGTAAATGGTGTCATTTTTGTTGTAGTATGAAAGGAAGTGTTATACCACCATTTTTCCAAGGGTAACCATTTGAACCATTGTTTTTGTTTATCAGAGACAAAGCAATGAAGGTATCCTTCCAAACATTTGTTCACTATTGCAGTTTTTCCATCAGATTGAGGATGATAAGATGAGCTATAAGCCAATTGAGTACCCAAACAAGAAAATGATTATCTCCAAAAATTTCTAGTGAATATGGGATCTCTATCACTTACAATAATCTTTGGGATTCCATGTAGCTTTTGAAATGTCTCCATGAATGCGGTGGAAACTATAATAGCTTTGAGAGGACGAGAGAGTGCACAAAAGTGTGTGTACTTGGTTAGTCTATCAACAATCACCATGATGATACTCTTTCCTTCAGACTTTGGTAAACCTGTGATGAAATCCATGCAAATCTCCTCCCAACACTGACTTGGGATGGCTAATGGTTGTAAAATATTTGTGGTCTTAATTGTTTCCACCTTATTTTGTTGGAAAAACAAACATTCTTCCACAAACCTTTGAACATCAGTTTTAAGTCCATCCTCAAAAAAATCCTTCTTGACCCTATGGTAGGTTTTCAAATATCCTGAGTGCCCTCCTAGTGGAGAGGTGTGCAATTCCAATAGTATCTTTTGTTTGATTTGGGAGTTCTTACATAAATATAAGTGATATTTGTACCATAGTGAATCATTTTTCCATGTAAATGTATCTGATCCATTGGAATCCTGTTGCAACCTTTGAATGAGAGTCCACACGTTTTCGTCATTATTCCATTCATCCCTAGCTTCTATTATCCATTCGGGTTGGATGATCGATATAGAAAAGAGAAAGGGATCAACATCTTCATCATTTCCTAAGAGTGCATCTACCACAATATTCTTCTTCCCTTTTTTTATAGAAGATTTCAAAACCATAACCCAAAATCTTGGTCACCCATTCTTGTTGTTCTTCTGAAGATAGTCTTTGTTCCAAGAAGTATTTCAAACAATCATGATCTATTTTGACCCCTAAGTGCCTACCTATTAGGTAAGGGTGACATTTATTCAATGCATGTAGTATTTCCATCATTTCCTTTTGATAAATGGGTTTGTGTAATTCCATTCCCTTGAGTATCCAACTTTCAAAAGCAAGGGGCCTTCCTTCTTGCATTATAACAACACCAATGCCATTTGTTGAGGCATCACATTCCACATTAAAGGTTTTTGTGAAGTCTGGTGTGGTCAAGAAAGGAGTTTTTCACATCGCCTCTTTAATTTGTTAAAAATATTGAGTTTCCTCTGGATTTCATGAAAATGCATCCTTCTTAGTTAATGTCATTAAAGTTGTTGCTATTCTTCCATAGTTCCAAACAAACTTGCGGTAGTAACCTGTCAAACCCAAAATTCCTCTAAGATTCTTCAATGTTTTGGGAACCGTCCAATCCATTATGGCCTTAATATTGTTAGGGTCTACCTTGACACCTTCACGAGATACAATATGACCCAAATAATCTACCTCCTTTACCCTTTTTCTTGAGATTTATCAATTGGTTAAATAAGGTATTTCTCCTTGTATCCCCATAGTGTGCTATCATTTCTTTTGTGAAAATTGTCCAAGTGACAAGTGATTTGAGGGACCAAATCCATCGATACCACACAAATTGATTGGGTTATAAATATAAAGAATAAATTCGTACCTTTTTTGTATGTGGCACATCATGTATATCAAAGAAGTTCTCCATATGAAGTATCCATGTGATTGGATCCTTGCCATCAAACTTCCTTTTATCAATCTTAGGAAGGTGGTTGGTCTTCAACCCAAAGTTGGAGTTTATCTAGTATTGATTCATCTTCCTTGTGTCCTCATCATGAGATTCATGGGATACATTTTCACTTTCAGGTGGCCTCTCTATTAGGAAAATTTTCAATCCTTCCATGGTCTCTCTTTTAAACCATCCATATTAGTATCCATTATTGCCTCCAACTTAGCTTCAGTTGAATCCATCATCCCTTGTAGTTCATATTTTTTTATTGTCGTTGATGGGTGTTCTATATGCACTAAAAACCCTCAATTAAATTTTTAACCCGGGGTAAGTAAACTTAGAGTCGTATCACTATATGTGCCAAGGAAGAAAGACTATAGATAGTATAGTATAAATAAGGAAATGGTCTATCTAAGGGATAATATACTTAAGAAAAGACTATCAATGAGCAAACCCTATCAAGGAACTTAAACTATTTACCCTAAGTCACTTTTGAACAATGGATCGATGGATTGTCCTAAGAAAGCAAATGAAAACCCTGAAATGAACAAGTTAACTTTATCAAATTAATGAGAAAAATAAAGCCATCTATTTAATTTATTCAACTGAATCAATAACAACATCGAACTAATCTAATTAATCTATTCAAATTTAATGAGCAGCAAAAAGTAAACAAGCAAGAAACTATCTTATTAAAGCAAGTAAACAAGCAAGCAACTACCCCGTTAAAACTTATGTAGCAAGTAAACTCAAATAACAAATACTTAACATATAACTAATCAACTATTAAGCAAGTTAACTCTATTCTTAAGATAAAACTGATAATTATTTCTAATCTACGAAAGGAAATGTTAATCTATTAAATTAAAAGCATCATGACAATATTAGATTAATTAACAACTACTCTTTAATCTATGATGACAAGAAAACTTCAAATATAATGTTGATGATTATGTCTCTGGTGTCTTATGATATCATGATGGCATTTAACAATTAATGATAACTCAAGAGGGATAAACTCAATATTAACTTCTATAGCAAAGTGAAAGGTATGAATCAAGAAATCTAGCAAGAACTTGGCCATCATAGAAGAAATATCAACTACCCTAAAAATCCATGTGATTCTTCAATTTATGCATTAATCATCAACAATAAAGGAAACACTATTCCACTGAATTCAAATGTACTCCTATGCTAATGTAAGAAAATTCAAGCTACTAGAGATTTATAACTAAAAACTAAACTCAAAAGAAAACTTCAAATTAAAATTGCAATCTAGATCTAGCATGGAAATTACATGTAGTAAATTAAACTAATCCTATTCTTAACAATTTAAATTGAAAATGGAAATACTCATAACAACATAACTCAAAATCTTATTTCTATTTCAGCATATGACAAGAGAATTAGTATGCAAACTAATTGAACAAACTAGATAAACAAACCGAGGACTAAAATCAAATCTAACAACTAATCATCCATCTAAACCTTACCAAAGAAAACATTATCTCCATACTCTGTTTTAACTTCTAATTATTCTATTAAAGCATACAAAAATTCTAACTATCATTTAATCATACACTGGGGCTAGTGGCTTAATCTTGCAAGTTATTTCCTATTTAATTAAAAAGACATGGCATATTAACACTATCCTTCATAAGCAACCTGCAAAAAGGGAAATTGAACAATTAAGCTATGAACAACAAACACAACATGCAAAATGATGAAAATGCTTATAACAAAAAATTGAAGAAATGACAATTGCATAAATAAAATACACAAAATAAATAGCTAAATATTCACCCAGACCACTGGTGGGCCCCCCAGCAGGTCGTGGCTACTCTTCAACAGTGAATCACGAGCTCATGAAACACGATTTTGTCATTTAAAGTAAAAACATAGTCTTACACGAATTTATGAAAATGTCTTAAATTACACAGTGAAAAAAATGCTAACTTCACAATTCTGAACTTAACCACTACTGTGGTATTTATAGTAGTTACAAGTTGAGAGGTTGACCACTAGAAGGGTCAACCTCCTCTAAAAACAGTAAATTACATTAAATGTGTTTTAACCACCGGTGGCTTCTAGAAACCAAGCGAGCCACTCAACGCTCAACATAACAACCCAATCCAAGATGTCATAAGTTCAGTAGTCGGAGGCCATGAGCATGAGAAAACCCCATGTCACTTATTTTCCCATCACAGGCCACCTATATAACAACTGCCAACTCACCCACGGTTTTAGTGCAGGATGGAATGTCAGACACAGTGCCAGATGGAGTACTAGATGTAGTGCTGGATGGAGTAACACCATCCGATTTTTCCTTGTGACACACAGATCATGCGTTATCTCCTTGGAATCATTAAATCATTCTGAATTAAACTTGAAGCCATCACAAAACTCCAATTATACATGCTTAGTATAAGTTATGGCGATTTGATATAAGAATCCTTCAAAACTTCTTCAAAATAATAAATACACACATAATACTGATAAAAAAGGATCTAATCATCATCATTAATTTAACCAAATCATGAGCCCAACATTACCCCCACACCTAAGATTTTGAAGGTCCCACTGCAAACAAAAATGAATTACTCCATGTAACTAGACTTGCTAAGAAGGATAAGCTTCAGAAGCTTCTCCCTCTTGCCCTGAATATTTTTTCTTGTGCCTCTTATGTTGCTTCAATTGTGCCCTAAGGTTGTAGTTGGTTTTGGTCATTTCACAAACCAATCGTTGAAGGGAATTCACCTTCGCTTGAAGTACTACATTGTGATGGTGAATATGCCCGTCCAAAGTCTTCCTCTCTGCCAATTGTTGTAGCAACTAATCATTTTCCTGTTGTAGCTTTTCAATGGTTGGAGAAAGATCAGATATCTCGGAAGAGGGCTTGGATCCCTTGAAATATGTAGAAAGTCTATCAGTTTTAGGATCTGTAGTAGGCATCTGTGAGGTAGGAGTAACATGGGGTTTATAAGGAGAAGTAGGTTCATATTTTTTCTTTCTATGAGGCTCCAATTCTTTTGCAGACACTTCCCTAAGTATTTTGTGAGGGATTTTGAGATCATAGGACACTTGGATAGGGTCCGAAGTGGTCGGGGTTTTTTCATAAGGTTTCCCTCTTGTATTTCGGGTATTCTTTCGAAAATATCCTCTATTAAATCGATTAGCTCCTCCTCTCCTATTCGTGGGGATTGTAGGGAAGACTTGTTGAATTACGTCTTGTATATTTTTAGGTTCAATATCATTATATGTTGAAGGCATTAGGGGGTTAGCAATAAGATTCTTGGTCTTCTTTCCCGATGAGGCTGCAAGGGTGTCAAAAAATTTCTTGAACTTTTGGCCCGGTAAAGGAATAGATTGAGTAGGAGGGTTTGGAGTCTTTGGAGAATAGGGTTTGGGTGTAGTAACAGTCCCTAGATCGAGTGTCTTATTGCTAGTCTTGATTGTAAGATGAGGGTTTGCAAATTGGTAAATAAACTCATCCCACATTTTCCCCTCTTTTTCTAACTCGGATAAGACAAGTAGTTTGATAATTCCATGGTGAAATAGGCCATTATGGGGATTGGTTACATTCTTCCTTACTTGGGAAGACATCTTCTCGAGACTCTTTAATAACTAGAAGGAAAAATTCAATGGCTTATTGAACTAAAAGTGAGCTAATAATCGAAAGTGACAGGCTTTAAAGACAACATATCTACCTTCACAAGTGATCAATCTGGTGATGAATATGAGAGGGTTGATCATCTCTTCTTTAATCCACTCCTTGGAATATCCCTTAGCTCCAGAGATATTTTGAAATTCAGGTTTGAAAACCCTGTTATAGCTCGATCATGAAAACTAGTGGTGTTTAAACCATCTATCCCCAACTCTTGGAAGCTTTGTGGTTGAGGCAATGGATTCCTTAGAGACCAAAAAGGTGAGAGACCCCACGCACGCCATATTTCCATCAAATAAAAGGGAGAATTGCATAGAGGTGCCATTATCGTGGCCCTGCAAATGAGCCAAGAACAACCCGCAGCCTGCAAGAAGGAACACTTTTTTGCACTATGCGAAGTCAGGGATGGAGAAGAGGTCAGCATAGGAGGACAACTCATATTGCTTGGGCATGATGATGGTGTGGAAAAATGGACAGAGGGTGAAATTTGACAGAGGATGGGTGCAATCGGTCCAAGGATAAGCATGATTAAGTAGAGGTTGGGCGTGATTAACAAGAGGTTGAGCACGATTAAGAATATGCTAAGAACAATGTAGACAGAGGTGAATGAAATGAGAGAGAGGATGAGCACAAGAGATAAATGGAATAACCAATTGAGTGATCCTCCTTTTTTGAATACGCCCAGGATGGAAATGGTTGCATTCATCAATGAATTCACACGCACAAATTTCCATGTGTGAATATGAGTGCGCCGATTTTGAATTTGAAGGCATGTTTTGGGAGGAAATCGTAATGATTAAAGAGTTAGACCAATGTCTTTTGGAACAAGGGCAGACCCAGGATTCAACGCTACAACAAAGCACCAACAAAACCCTAAATACTGACCCTTTCGGTAACACCTGCGAAGCAGATGAAGTCTCACCCGAGGTAGAGGCAGGGGTGGTTGAAAGACTCAAGTGTTTGCAAACTTAGCTGGGACACAGATATGTGATTATAATACTTAACATAGCACTTAGCATCCATAGTTCATCAATATTCAACCAATAACTAATACATAGATAGAAAAGAGCATCACATCATTCGCACTGATCTAATGTCACTAAGAACTTAGCACAAACAGATGGATCAGATCTAGTAGAAGCATGCACTAAGAACATTCATAGAAGTCAGATCTAACATTATTACACATCATTAGCACAAAGCATGAACATATTTATCTATCTCCATCAAAGCACTTAGCAAGAGAATCATAAACACATTAAGATAAGCACATAGCATAACAACACAGTATTTATGTGGTTCACCCCCACCCTGGGGCTATGTTCACCAACTCTTCTTCTTTATTGTCTTCAATCAATTGGTTACAAGCACAGAGCCTCAAAACCCTTACTCCGCACATGAAAGAAGATCTGTGCAGCCCACTAGATCCTTATTCCTTGCATTCCAGCACTAAGTCTTCCACAATCTTTCTACAATGATTTGCACTTAGCTCTGCAAGTCTTACACAGTCATGCACAAAGCACTTACAAAGTCTACTTGCACTTAGCATATATCCACATCACATAGATGCACCGCCACTTCTATATAGCCTAAGAATATATTTATATGTACAAAATAGGCCTAAGAATGGGTAAACCCATGGGCCGACATCCCATTCCCGTTACATATTCCCAAAAACCCAAAAAGGAGCCAAAAAAGGGGCTGAGATCCCACGATCTCTGCTTCATCTTGCGCTCCTCCTTCGACAGGATGTCGAAGTCCAAAATAGGTCAACATGACCAAGAATCTTCCAAATCTTGGTCAAGGGCCAACATGCCCCCAACACTCACTTGTGACTCATCCCGAGTAACTCTAGTCTGATTAGTTCTGCCTCAAACACCTCGAGCTTGGCTTAAGCTGCTTCAACCTACTACTGTGCTACAACCTCTTGCTCATTGAACTCCTGGATTACTATGTTGTTCACTGGCCCTTCTAGGCATTGTTCTGCTTCATTAACAACCTATTCTAGCTCTGCTCCTCGACTCTCGACCTCTGTGAATAGTTGATAGTCCTTATCTTGCATAGGTTGGAGCCACTGAGTTACTTCCATAACTTTTCTTTGAATCTTATGGATCTGTTGTTGGATGGTTTGTTTCTCTTGAGATCTCTTCATTCTCTCCACAACTAACAAAGCCTTCAGTTGCACCTATAGTATCTCTGCGTGCTACTTTGTGTCCTGGAGTTGCGACTCTAGTGCCTATAATTCTAGGTTCTCAACAAGCTTCTCATACGTTTGGGCACTCTGGTTACTCATCTTCTTGCACTCCCCGGCAAGATCCTTTAGTCTCTCAAATGCACTCCTGTCAGTTTCTTCCCTTTGATCTTTTACATCTTGAGGGGTCTCGGGTACTGTGCATAACTCAAAATCTACTATGCGTTGTTGTAGCTGCTGGATCACTTCTTCAAGTTGTAATATTTGTTTTGGAATTATCTCTTCAACCTTTACTTCTATGAATGTCACAGAGCGAAGTGCTCTGTTGACCATTTCTTTTACTTCGAGTTGCTCCGTGAGCAACTGTTTCTTTTCTTTCCGCAGTTGGGCTTTTTCTTCGTCGAACTTTGCCTTGAGATCAAGCTTCTCCCATTCTGCAGTACTAAATTTCTCTACAAGGACTCCTTGTACTTGTGTCAAAGCTTGGGTGGATTGCGTTGTTTCTTCCTATGCTCGTCAAAGGCGAGCTTCGACTGTCTCAGTGATTCGGTGGAGTTAAGTTGGCTCATCCCCAGTTCTAGTGTTCCTGTTGATAGAGGTGCAGTGGAGACTGTGTGGATGGACTGTAGTGCTTGTTGTACTCCTTGGAGCTCAATCTTGATTCTATTGTACATCGCTTCCTACTTAGCCTCTTGTTTCTCTGCTATCTCCAACAAAGTATCATTCAGAGCCGTTATAATGAAATCGTAGTCATCTGAGACGAGGATAGTCTGCATTTTTGTCATAGAATCTTTCGATTTCTTCTGGTAGGAAGGCTTCGAGGGGGAAACCTTCCTTTTCTTCGAGGGGTCCTCCTCATCTCTAGGTGGTGTAACCTCGCCTTTATTCTATTCAAATTCTGCTCCATCTATCTCTTCACCATCACCTCCTTTCTCTGGTGAGATGGAAGCAGTTTTCACAGATGCACTGTCTAAATCCCGAGCCTCTTCAGTTTTCTTCATCCAGCTAGGTTCGGGTGTATCCTGCATAGTTTCTGGACTGTCTATATTGGATATATCCATAGGGTCTACTAGAATGAGGAGGTCCGCTGACCATTCCTTGGTGATCTCCTCCAAATCCTCCTCCTTTAGCTTGTAGTAGGACTGAAGTTGTTTCTTGTGCTCATAAGCGCGCGCTGTGATATAGATGAAATGACGGTCTGCGTTGAAATTCATGAAAGGCCTGAACCTATGTAAATTATTTGATGTCATGCGAGGCTCGAAATGTATATCTACCTTCAATTGGTTGTAGTATGTATGAAATACAACATTGGACTACCACTGTTTATTCATGTCGCTTGAATACTACAGTGTGTTGAACCTCGCAGCCAATGGTTCAAAGGGCTCGATGTTCGGGAAGGTCGCACCTTCTGACATCTCCCAGGTGATGAAAGAGATCAGGATCAATATCCAGCTGAAGTGGAATTCGTATCCTTGATCTTGGTCTTCTCTACAGTCAAGTTCTAATTAGTTTACCAGGTACTTCACCCAATTCATTTGTAGGCCCTCCGTGCACTTCCCTGCGAGGTCAACTACAAAACCAGTCACTTGGGTCGGTTGGCTCTTTCCTACTAATTTCCCTACAATCATCTGACAAGCGTTCCTTTCTCGACATCACCATAAGTGTCTTTGATCCTTTGAGCGAGAGTGTGGTCCATGGATTTTCCAGGATAGAAATCCTGTGGGTCGGGTCCTTGCATGCTAAGCCCGATGATCTGATTTATCAATGTCAGATCCACTGTTATGTGACAGTTTAACCATAGATAACCTCCATGGTAACAAGGCAACATAAATTTGGCACATGCATTCACCTCCTAGTGTCGTATGAAGTGTGGAATCTTCATAACATTCAACAGGGTGGACTCTGCGAGGTTATGGGTACATGACTGAGCGATGATCTTCGAATTCTTTCCCTTTGTTCTGGTCATGTACTTATGCGGGGCAAGCATGTTGTAAAATTTCTGGTCACTGAGGTTGAAGTCGCTAAACTTCAACGCTGCAATCTTATCTTGGTTTGCACGAACTACGCGTATCCCCTTCGGGAGGTACGTAGTGACCATGGTGTACTCAAAATATCTAGGTACGTTGTCACGGTTTACAACACCACTCATAGGTGGTATATAGATGGGTAATATGCTCAGAATCAAGTTAGAATTCACGAGATCATCCCTGTGCTTGGTTTGCTTCTCATCGGATGGTTGGGATGGTCTGACTCGAGCAGTGGATGGAGAAGATGGCAGTCCTCTCGTGGATTATGCTTGTACATTTGTGGATAATCCTCTCTCCGACATGACTCTTTTAGTCATCAAGTCGATCAAAAATTCTTCAACAACTCTTTCTACAACGCTCAACTCGTCCGACATACATGCTAAGGGTTAACAATCTCAGGTTCGGGAGGGGTATCTTAGACACAGTAATGAGAGGGAGAGAAGAAGCATGATGATCATGCTATAAACTCAACATAGTCTATGGGCTTAAATTCTCAATTGGAAAAAGTGTTCTCGGTGCGTGGTGCAGTGGAATAAATAGGTAAATCGACAATGGGTCGCTTGCAATGGGTATGAGGTCTTCATTAACTTGGTTATGTCTGTTATAATGTAGTCTCAATGGTCGGATGGTGAGCAGGCTGGCCATAAATGGTTTTCTATCTGTTCGGAGCATTGATCTAACAGTTATAACGTTCCCCAATGGCTATATTTCTTCGCCATGGTGAAGTGCCATGTGTTGTTGTTCTGATATCCTGGAGAAGCTCCAATTTTGCAAATTTTACTTCTGTGAGGTTCCCTCTGGGACTTTCTGTAAATTTTCAATCTTATCCCTCTACTTACTTAGCTTTCTAGCCATTTTTCAAGTGAGCTTTGTCTCAGTATTCCTTTTTCCATTCTGAATCTTATCTTCTTTTAACATATTTACTCTGCGCTGTTGAAATTCTTTCCTAAGATTCGAAGGTGATACTTCTTCTTTGTCTGGGATAAGTACTTTAGTCTTCTTTGAGTCCTTTAATGTTCTTCCATCTTTGACATCTGGGCCTCTAGTGTTAAATAGCTTTGATTTGTTCTCCTGTTCTGCAATCAAGTGTGCGATCCTTCTGGTCATGAAATCTTCTAACTCTTGTTTCTTCTGTTCCAAAAATTCTTCTTCTTCATTTCATCTGGTTTGATCTCTATCAATCCAAGGTTTTCCTAGTAACATGGTAAACGGGGTGCTGTCTTCAATAAATTTAATAATCTCAAAATCTTCTTCTGTCGAAGTTCCACTAACGTTCATAGGTATGTGAGCGAGCTTCCCACATAGGTTTATAATCTTTACTATGAATAGTCCTATTCCTCCTAATGAAGGGATCATATCAGGCTTCCCTATGGCTTCCCAAGTTCTTTCTATCATGATATTCACTTATGTTTCTTCATCCAGAACACAGTCAATGTCGAAGTCTCCTATTCTTACTTCAATGCATTCTTTTTCCTTGAAGATCTCTAATAGTCTGATATGTCGATGGTCATTCAGGGTTTC
>JZKD02S2390084.1:0-16090 GCA_000966675.3 Picea glauca | reverse complement strand
TAATTTTACGTACCTGGTATAATTTATGGCAATTTGATATAAGAATCGTTCAAAACTTCTTCAAAATAGTAAAATACACACATAATACCGATAAAAAAGGATCTAATCATCATCATTAATTTAACTAAATCACGAGCCCAATAGTCTTCTTTTGTAATTCATTTATGTCTCTGTGCATTTATTCACCTTCATCAAGAGTCCAAGTAGGACTATTTGGAGGCTTATTTGGTGTAGAAGTTCCGTTTTTTGGTGGCATGTTGGCCAAGTTCCCAAAATTGTTATAATAATAACATTAACCAAGAAAGATAGTTTGATACATAGGAGATCTCCTAAATGGTGTTGTTCCTTTGTTGTTTTCTTCTTGATTTATTTCCATGTGTGACTGTTGATTCTAAAACCTGTGTATTCTAGATGGTCCCATTCGTTTGTAATCTTCTTGTTGATCATTCTCATGTGAAGGCTTGCATTCTTCCTTCTTGGTGAATCCTCTGGTAACTTATCCATAAGTCGTTTTTTCTGCTTCCACTTCTGTAGTCATAGAACTCGAACCCTTATTTGTATTTGTTTGGTTGTATCCCAATCTAGACTAGCCATGATACGACCTTTGAGCACTGATGATTCCATCCAGTATTTTGGTGTTTTTCTATAACGTATCTCTTTTCTGAATTTCCTTCCTTAGTGAAACTATTTCAGTTTATAAGCTTTGTTTCTCCTTTTCTTTTTCTTCCATCCTACTTTTGAGTATCTCTTTGATTCTTCTAGCTTCATCAACTTGGACTTTCAGGTTCATAATAATTTTTTGATCCTTTCCAGAGTTAGGATTTTGAGAATCCTCCTTTAGCATAAGTAATTCTCCCTTGAGTAATTTGTTTTTCTTCCTCTCTGTTTTTAACTCTTCTAATGAATTGATTAGTTATTCTCTGAGATCAACTTCACCTCATTCTTCATAATCCTCTTCATCATTTTCATAAGCCATAAAGACTACATCTTCTCATTCATTGTTGCTATCATTGTCCTCATCGAATGATGAACTACCTTCCTTTGAGTAGATACTTTTCTTGAAGAATTTATTTTTGTTTCTTTTGTTGTCTCCCTTTTGAGATTTATTTTCTTTATTAGAACCTTCTTCTTCATCATTCTCTTTGTTCTTAGAATATGAAAATTTATTAGAAAAATGACCAATTTTGCCACAATAAAAACATTTAGAAGGGAGCTTACCGTTGTACTTGCCATTTCCTTTCTTTAACTTCCTTACGAAGTTGTCCATCTATTCCTCTTCATCTAAATCATCACTACAACAATAGTATGACTTTGGTTTTTTCTTATTCTTCTTGGTCTTTTTTGATGCCTTGAACATTGCTTATTTCCTGGGTGTATTATCATGCTCTATTCTCATTTCATAGGATATGAGTATCCCATGTAGCTCATCCATCCTCAATGTGGAAATATATGCTATTTCTTCTAGGGATGATATTTTAGGATCACATATCATTGTAAGAGACATTAGTACCTTTTGGAAAACTACTAATTCCTTAATTTCTTCTCCTTATCCTTTAATGGCATTTACTATTTCATCAACTTGTAGAAAATAAGTTTCTATATCTTCATCTTCCTTCATTTTCAGTTGTTAAAATTTAGCTATGTAGGTTTGAATCTTGGCACCATTTACTTTAGCATATTCTTCGTAAATGATTTAAAGTTTGTCCCAAATATCCTTTGCAATGTCACAATGCAACACTTTCATAAATACTTAATCAAAAAGACTACCCATAATGGTTCCTTTAGCCTTCAAATTGTTTTCACTAAGTTTCTTTCCATCTCTATCAGATGGAGCAAAGGAAGGTGTTGTATATCCATCTACTACTGATTGCAAGACATCAAATCCCTATGCATGTAAAAATGTTTTCATTATTTTATTACAAAAATCATAATCATGACCATCAAATATCGGTGCTCCAATCTTAGCATACTCCATGATCTTCCTTCCAGTGGTTAAATTGTTTTCTTGAAGGACCTGCTTTGTTACCAATTGTTGGAATACTAAGATAGGGGGTGAATAAATACTATGTAATATCTCATCACTTTTAGTTAGAACATATAATGATTAATTTTATCAACAATATATCATCAATATATCATGAGAATTATCAATCAACAGTGCATAACAATTAACCATAGATACACAACACAGAATCATTTTCATGGAAATCCAAATGGGATAAAACCAAATAATGATTTCTTATATGTCAAATATTACATTCATAGGAAGCTACAACTCCTTGTGTTCTATGGCTCTAACCGGAATGAGGCTATGATCCACTAATTTACATGCACTAACCTGAAGGAAGCTCCAACAACCTGAGTTCTTTGACACAAAATGGAAGGAGGCTAAAAACCCCTTTCCTTTCCCTATCTTGCTGCCCTGGAATGTAAGTGTAGACTCGAACTGTCACTACCACTGATCAACATGTAACTACCACTGCCACCGATGCATCATCCTATCAGTATCACTCTCACATGAACCCATAAATAATGATGAACCAATCATCCAACCTATCATTGTCCCTGTCATTATCTTTGTCACTGTCTCTGTCACTGATATACCATCATCAACCAACTATAACTAGATCCACTCACATAGATACCAAAACCATCACCATACCATGTACATCAACCATGTACTAGAACCTGTACCATAACATGTACCTCAACCATATACCATATCTGTTAGAAAATGAAAGACACTTCCACACAAATCTTAGCAAAAGAGAAGAATAATTTAATCAAGAACACTAATGATACAAACAATCACACAATGCACCGATATTTTACCCTGGAAACCCTTAACTGAGAAAACCAACATTCCTTTGAGTGTTCTTCTCTCTTATTGTCTTATTCAATCATAATAAAAGGTTACATGTCTAACCTTAGTCCACACCTAAGACAAAATCGACATCATACCCTCTTGCACAAGAAAGAACAACCCCATAGACAATTCATATTACATATGTATGACCAACAACCTACACTTACACATGCATTAACTTGCAAAACTGCATTCTATGATTACCTTACAAAAAATCCTTTACATATTTACAACACGCCTTTTTATAGGATTTACAACAGAAAAAACTCTAAAGATTGGCACCCAAAAACGGTTACAAATTCATGAATATCATTGCCTGCAAATCCCAAGATTATTTTATAGTCGACTGCAAGTTAGGTTTACCAATCGACTACCAATCATCCTTCATTCTATCTCTAGTCGATCTTCTCACATCCGCACTTCAACCTCTTGTTGGTTGACTTACCGTCGATATCTTCGACTTTTCATTTACCCAGTCGACGTCCTTGAACTTCGACTTACTATCGATCCACCTCAACTTCGACTTATTGTCGATCCACATTGACTTTGACTTGTTTTCAATCCACCTCGAATTTGACCTGCTATCGATCCACCTCGACTTCGACCATCAGTCATTTCACCTCAACTATACTTTCACTGCCAAGAATATAACAACCCAACATTCTCCCATTTTTTGTCTTCTTTTATGAAACAAGATATTCCTGAAAAAGTTGTCACAGACCCAGGGCAATAATTCCCATTTCCTCTCTACACAAAGAAAACTGCACAACACTCACAAAATTCACATCACTCATATAATTAGTCAACAAGTCTGCTATGTTTTCCAACATGTCTACTTTCTCTAGTATCACCTTGTTACTTTCCACCATTTCTCTTATGAAATGGTATTGTACATCAATGTGCTTAGTTTTTCAATGATAAGGAGGGTTCTTTTCCAAAAATATTGTTCTTTGACTATCGCAACTTACCTTCATAGTTCTATGCTCAAACAAGATTCATGAACACAACCTTTGAATCCATACCACTTCTTTGCTTCCATGAGTGGTCGTCATGTATTCGACTTATGTTTTTGACAAGGATACAACTGCATGTCCCTTACTCATCCATCTTATTTCTCCACCAAATATCTTGAAGAAATATATGTTGGTCGACCTCCATCGATACAGATCTCCAACCTAGTCAACATCGACAAATCCATGTACATATAATTTACCACTATCACCTCCTGGTTTTCCTTGGTAGCATATAACATAGTCCTTTGTGTCACACAAATACCTGAATAGTCTCTTGATAGTTTTCCAGTGCTTGTTTCCAGGTGTCAACATGTACCTTCTCAACACTCCCACTACATGGGAAATGTATGGTCGAGTGCAGACCATCACATAAATTATACTACCAACCACACTTGCATAGTGAACATGTGACATGTCCTCTATTTATTCATTTGTCTTTGGAGACTGTTCAACAATAAGTCTTTCTCCTACAGGAATTGACACCTTCACTAGTTTGCAATATTGCATGTTGAAATGTTTTAGAATTGTTTCAATATACTTCGTTTGATTCAACCAGAGCTTTCTAGTAGCTTGATCTCTCTTAATCTCCATTCCCATAATGAAGTTAGCTGCATCGATATCCTTCATGTCAAACTTGGAGGATAGTTTCTTATTCACCTCCTTTATTGCATCCATGTTGTTTTCAATCAACAACATGTCATCGAAATACAAATATGCATATGTCCCACGTTCCTCCTTGGAATATATCCAGTGATCAGATTTTCTTCTCACAAATCCCAAACTAAGGATGTATGTGTCAAAATTCTGGTACCATAGGAATTGGCACCTTCACCATTTTTCAATCTTGCATGTTGAAATGTTTCATAATTGTTTCAATATAATTTGTTTGATTGAACCAAATCTTTCTAGCAGCTTGATCTCTCTTAATATCAATTCCCATAATGAAGCTAGTTGCATCAAGATCCTTCATGTGGAACTTGGAGGATGGTATCTTCCTCACCTCATTTATTGCATCCATGTTGTTTCCAATCAACAACATGTCTTCAAAATACAAGGTTGCATATATGAAATGCCCATGTTCTTCCTTGGAATATATGTGGTGATAAGATTTGCCTCTCACAAATCCCAAACTAAGGATGTTTGTGTCAAACTTTTGGTACCACATCATTGATGATTTCTTTAGACCATAAAGGGATCTTTTGAGTTTTCACACTAAATATTGATTTTCCTTTACTACAAATCCTTCAAGTTGTTTCTTATACATTTCTTCTTCCAGGTCCCCATGTAGGAATGTTATCTTCACATTCATATTTTCTATATACAGATTGAATGTTGGAGCCATATACATTTGTACTATAATGGAACTTGGTTTTGCAACAGGGGAAAAAATATCACCGAAGTCGACTCCCTCGACTTGGGAATATCCTTTCTCTACCAGTTGAGATTTGAACTTCTCAACTTGTCATGCGACAGTCATATTCTTCTTGAACACCCACTTGCAACCAATGGGATTTCTTCCAATAGGTAACTTGACTAAATCCCATGTCTCATTCTTGTACAAGAATTCCATCTCTTCAACCATGGAGTCCTTCCAGAGTTTATCCTCTATCGATTCAACTACCTCACCGACCGACTTGGGCTCCTCGTCGATGGAATTTAACATGAATGTGGAATGGAAGTTGGGCGGACTATGCCTTTCAACTAGTTTTGTTACTCTTTATGACCTCCTTACCACCAGAGTCAGTTGTTCCACCTGTTCCTCAGATTCAATCGACTCATTTGAATCATCTTCTTCGTTCCTCAGTTCAAACTGCACCATATAAGGATTATTCTCGGTCTGAATAACTTCCTCATGCTCAAACTCTGACCTCTATGAATACCACATCTCGACTGTACATTTTTCTCCTTGATGTAGGATCCCAAAGATTTTATCCTTTCATCCCTTTTGTGTATCCAATGAAAATATATTTTACTTCCTTCTTATCCAGATTGCTCCTCTTTTCCTTGGGAACATGCACAAATGCATCACAACCAAATAATTTGAGATGTTCCATTGATGGATTCTTAACATACCATACCTCATTTGGAGTCATGTCGACTAGCGTCAATAAAGGAGACATATTCACTAGATATCTTATAGCTTCAACTGCCTCCACCTAGAATTATTATGAGAGCCCAACACCACTAAGCATGCTCCTTTCTTTATCCATGAACATTTTTTTCATTCTCTCAACAACTCCATTTTTTTGTGGGGTATATGGTGTGGTATTTTTGTTTGTTATGCCACACTTCTTACAAAACTAATCAAATTCCTTTCCACTAAATTCACCACCATTGTTAGTTCTCAACACTTTTTCTAGCGGGAAAAACCCTCCTATGACTACACGAGGGTTCAGAATGTAGGTAGATCAATTAACCATCTGAAAGTCAACTAATTCTATAAAATAACCCAAACATACCAAAACTCATACAAGAAAAGAAAATATGAGGGATATCGGGTAACCATACCTTTACTCCACTTCCGGTGATTATCCCCTTGTGCTTGTAAGATTTGTTGACTACACGCCTCCTCCCAAGACTGGCCTACATCCAAATATTGACAAAAAAAATTGAAAATCATGTTATTCCATATACAAATTAGGGTTAGATGTTAGAATTTCAAAACATAAACCAATAAAATAATTGAATACACCATGATTTGGGACATCAAAAGTAATTCTTTTATTAATAACTCAATGATTATACATTTACAATCAAAGACGACTGCCACTCCACGAACCTGGTTCGGGCTCCTCTTCACCAAGATCCAAGTGCACCTTTGTATGGTTTCTCGTCTCAACCTTCTGATCTCTTCTTGGGAAGTGAATGGGTTCTGATGTAGGAAGAAGGGATAATGGGGAAATGCAGAGGCAATTCTCACAAAAGGGCTGCAACAACTTGGGCAAGGAGGGGATGTGAAACGGGAAGAGTTTCACTGTTCTTATGTCTAGATGTAAAATGAGACCCCAACACCTCCTTTTATATGGGAAAATAATGTTTATTTGGTTGGGTGACGGGCTATAGAAGGTGGATTAGTTGGGAAACTACCCAATAGCCCGTAATCTCAATGAATTCCTTGCAACTTTTTNTTTTATAGTCGACTCCAAGTTAGGTTTACCAGTCGACTACCAGTCATCCTTCATTCTGTCTCTAGTCGATCTTCTCACATCTGCACTTCAACCTCTTGTTGGTTGACTTACCGTCTATATCTTCGACTTTGCATGTACCCAGTCGACGTCCTTGAACTTTGACTTACTATCGATCCACCGCAACTGCGTCTTGTTGTCGATCCACATTGACTTTGACTTGTTTTCGATCCACCTCGAATTTGACCTGCTATCGATCCACCTCGACTTCGACCATCAGTCATTTCACCTCAACTATACTTTCATTTCCAAGAATATAACAACCCAACATTCTCCCATTTGTTGTCTTCTTTGATGAAACAAGATATTCCTGAAAAAGTTGTCACGGACCCAGGGCAACAATTCCCATTTCCTCTCTACACAAAGAAAACTGCACAACACTCACAAAATTCACATCACTCATATAATTAGTCAACAAGTCTGCTATGTTTTCCAACATGTCTACTTTCTCTAGTATCACCTTGTTACTTTCCACCATTTCTCTTATGAAATGGTATTGTACATCAATGTGCTTAGTTTTTCAATGATAAGGAGGGTTCTTTTCCAAAAATATTGTTCTTTGACTATCGCAACTTACCTTCATAGTTCTATGCTCAAACAAGATTCATGAACACAACCTTTGAATCCATACCACTTCTTTGCTTCCATGAGTGGTCGTCATGTATTCGACTTATGTTTTTGACAAGGATACAACTGCATGTCCCTTACTCATCCATCTTATTTCTCCACCAAATATCTTGAAGAAATATATGTTGGTCGACCTCCATCGATACAGATCTCCAACCTAGTCAACATCGACAAATCCATGTACATATAATTTACCACTATCACCTCCTGGTTTTCCTTGGTAGCATATAACATAGTCCTTTGTGTCACACAAATACCTGAATAGTCTCTTGATAGTTTTCCAGTGCTTGTTTCCAGGTGTCAACATGTACCTTCTCAACACTCCCACTACATGGGAAATGTATGGTCGAGTGCAGACCATCACATAAATTATACTACCAACCACACTTGCATAGTGAACATGTGACATGTCCTCTATTTATTCATTTGTCTTTGGAGACTGTTCAACAATAAGTCTTTCTCCTACAGGAATTGACACCTTCACTAGTTTGCAATATTGCATGTTGAAATGTTTTAGAATTGTTTCAATATACTTCGTTTGATTCAACCAGAGCTTTCTAGTAGCTTGATCTCTCTTAATCTCCATTCCCATAATGAAGTTAGCTGCATCGATATCCTTCATGTCAAACTTGGAGGATAGTTTCTTATTCACCTCCTTTATTGCATCCATGTTGTTTTCAATCAACAACATGTCATCGAAATACAAATATGCATATGTCCCACGTTCCTCCTTGGAATATATCCAGTGATCAGATTTTCTTCTCACAAATCCCAAACTAAGGATGTATGTGTCAAAATTCTGGTACCATAGGAATTGGCACCTTCACCATTTTTCAATCTTGCATGTTGAAATGTTTCATAATTGTTTCAATATAATTTGTTTGATTGAACCAAATCTTTCTAGCAGCTTGATCTCTCTTAATATCAATTCCCATAATGAAGCTAGTTGCATCAAGATCCTTCATGTGGAACTTGGAGGATGGTATCTTCCTCACCTCATTTATTGCATCCATGTTGTTTCCAATCAACAACATGTCTTCAAAATACAAGGTTGCATATATGAAATGCCCATGTTCTTCCTTGGAATATATGTGGTGATAAGATTTGCCTCTCACAAATCCCAAACTAAGGATGTTTGTGTCAAACTTTTGGTACCACATCATTGATGATTTCTTTAGACCATAAAGGGATCTTTTGAGTTTTCACACTAAATATTGATTTTCCTTTACTACAAATCCTTCAAGTTGTTTCTTATACATTTCTTCTTCCAGGTCCCCATGTAGGAATGTTATCTTCACATTCATATTTTCTATATACAGATTGAATGTTGGAGCCATATACATTTGTACTATAATGGAACTTGGTTTTGCAACAGGGGAAAAAATATCACCGAAGTCGACTCCCTCGACTTGGGAATATCCTTTCTCTACCAGTTGAGATTTGAACTTCTCAACTTGTCATGCGACAGTCATATTCTTCTTGAACACCCACTTGCAACCAATGGGATTTCTTCCAATAGGTAACTTGACTAAATCCCATGTCTCATTCTTGTACAAGAATTCCATCTCTTCAACCATGGAGTCCTTCCAGAGTTTATCCTCTATCGATTCAACTACCTCACCGACCGACTTGGGCTCCTCGTCGATGGAATTTAACATGAATGTGGAATGGAAGTTGGGCGGACTATGCCTTTCAACTAGTTTTGTTACTCTTTATGACCTCCTTACCACCAGAGTCAGTTGTTCCACCTGTTCCTCAGATTCAATCGACTCATTTGAATCATCTTCTTCGTTCCTCAGTTCAAACTGCACCATATAAGGATTATTCTCGGTCTGAATAACTTCCTCATGCTCAAACTCTGACCTCTATGAATACCACATCTCGACTGTACATTTTTCTCCTTGATGTAGGATCCCAAAGATTTTATCCTTTCATCCCTTTTGTGTATCCAATGAAAATATATTTTACTTCCTTCTTATCCAGATTGCTCCTCTTTTCCTTGGGAACATGCACAAATGCATCACAACCAAATAATTTGAGATGTTCCATTGATGGATTCTTAACATACCATACCTCATTTGGAGTCATGTCGACTAGCGTCAATAAAGGAGACATATTCACTAGATATCTTATAGCTTCAACTGCCTCCACCTAGAATTATTATGAGAGCCCAACACCACTAAGCATGCTCCTTTCTTTATCCATGAACATTTTTTTCATTCTCTCAACAACTCCATTTTTTTGTGGGGTATATGGTGTGGTATTTTTGTTTGTTATGCCACACTTCTTACAAAACTAATCAAATTCCTTTCCACTAAATTCACCACCATTGTTAGTTCTCAACACTTTTTCTAGCGGGAAAAACCCTCCTATGACTACACGAGGGTTCAGAATGTAGGTAGATCAATTAACCATCTGAAAGTCAACTAATTCTATAAAATAACCCAAACATACCAAAACTCATACAAGAAAAGAAAATATGAGGGATATCGGGTAACCATACCTTTACTCCACTTCCGGTGATTATCCCCTTGTGCTTGTAAGATTTGTTGACTACACGCCTCCTCCCAAGACTGGCCTACATCCAAATATTGACAAAAAAAATTGAAAATCATGTTATTCCATATACAAATTAGGGTTAGATGTTAGAATTTCAAAACATAAACCAATAAAATAATTGAATACACCATGATTTGGGACATCAAAAGTAATTCTTTTATTAATAACTCAATGATTATACATTTACAATCAAAGACGACTGCCACTCCACGAACCTGGTTCGGGCTCCTCTTCACCAAGATCCAAGTGCACCTTTGTATGGTTTCTCGTCTCAACCTTCTGATCTCTTCTTGGGAAGTGAATGGGTTCTGATGTAGGAAGAAGGGATAATGGGGAAATGCAGAGGCAATTCTCACAAAAGGGCTGCAACAACTTGGGCAAGGAGGGGATGTGAAACGGGAAGAGTTTCACTGTTCTTATGTCTAGATGTAAAATGAGACCCCAACACCTCCTTTTATATGGGAAAATAATGTTTATTTGGTTGGGTGACGGGCTATAGAAGGTGGATTAGTTGGGAAACTACCCAATAGCCCGTAATCTCAATGAATTCCTTGCAACTTTTTTTTTTTTCATCTTTGGCAAGTATACGTGGGTTGTAATGGTGAAAAATGCGTACATACGTGAGATGTAGTGGTGCAACAAGAATATGTACATGGGAAGTAGTGGTGCAGGGTGCGTACATCTTCAAAAAATTGGTTTTTTAGAAGAGCATCTCAACAGTGCTTTGGCAAAAAATGCAAGTAAGAGGCCCAAAGGCCAGATATGGATCTGTAGAGAAATTTAGGGTTATAAAAGATGCCCCTTAATGTGTGAGGTTAGAATATCATATGATGTCCTAAATACATTACAAAAGCTTCACCAATGTATGAAATGAGTCAGCCTGGGACCAGAGTTTGGGAGGTGTCATATGCAAAGTAACAATTGTCTCTTTGAGGCGGGCATAACCATGCTCAGGATGAAATAAATCATGAATTCCAATCAAATACACTACATATTCATGTCATATAACTATATAAATTATAGNAATTCCCATTTCCTCTCTACACAAAGAAAACTGCACAACACTCACAAAATTCACATCACTCATATAATTAGTCAACAAGTCTGCTATGTTTTCCAACATGTCTACTTTCTCTAGTATCACCTTGTTACTTTCCACCATTTCTCTTATGAAATGGTATTGTACATCAATGTGCTTAGTTTTTCAATGATAAGGAGGGTTCTTTTCCAAAAATATTGTTCTTTGACTATCGCAACTTACCTTCATAGTTCTATGCTCAAACAAGATTCATGAACACAACCTTTGAATCCATACCACTTCTTTGCTTCCATGAGTGGTCGTCATGTATTCGACTTATGTTTTTGACAAGGATACAACTGCATGTCCCTTACTCATCCATCTTATTTCTCCACCAAATATCTTGAAGAAATATATGTTGGTCGACCTCCATCGATACAGATCTCCAACCTAGTCAACATCGACAAATCCATGTACATATAATTTACCACTATCACCTCCTGGTTTTCCTTGGTAGCATATAACATAGTCCTTTGTGTCACACAAATACCTGAATAGTCTCTTGATAGTTTTCCAGTGCTTGTTTCCAGGTGTCAACATGTACCTTCTCAACACTCCCACTACATGGGAAATGTATGGTCGAGTGCAGACCATCACATAAATTATACTACCAACCACACTTGCATAGTGAACATGTGACATGTCCTCTATTTATTCATTTGTCTTTGGAGACTGTTCAACAATAAGTCTTTCTCCTACAGGAATTGACACCTTCACTAGTTTGCAATATTGCATGTTGAAATGTTTTAGAATTGTTTCAATATACTTCGTTTGATTCAACCAGAGCTTTCTAGTAGCTTGATCTCTCTTAATCTCCATTCCCATAATGAAGTTAGCTGCATCGATATCCTTCATGTCAAACTTGGAGGATAGTTTCTTATTCACCTCCTTTATTGCATCCATGTTGTTTTCAATCAACAACATGTCATCGAAATACAAATATGCATATGTCCCACGTTCCTCCTTGGAATATATCCAGTGATCAGATTTTCTTCTCACAAATCCCAAACTAAGGATGTATGTGTCAAAATTCTGGTACCATAGGAATTGGCACCTTCACCATTTTTCAATCTTGCATGTTGAAATGTTTCATAATTGTTTCAATATAATTTGTTTGATTGAACCAAATCTTTCTAGCAGCTTGATCTCTCTTAATATCAATTCCCATAATGAAGCTAGTTGCATCAAGATCCTTCATGTGGAACTTGGAGGATGGTATCTTCCTCACCTCATTTATTGCATCCATGTTGTTTCCAATCAACAACATGTCTTCAAAATACAAGGTTGCATATATGAAATGCCCATGTTCTTCCTTGGAATATATGTGGTGATAAGATTTGCCTCTCACAAATCCCAAACTAAGGATGTTTGTGTCAAACTTTTGGTACCACATCATTGATGATTTCTTTAGACCATAAAGGGATCTTTTGAGTTTTCACACTAAATATTGATTTTCCTTTACTACAAATCCTTCAAGTTGTTTCTTATACATTTCTTCTTCCAGGTCCCCATGTAGGAATGTTATCTTCACATTCATATTTTCTATATACAGATTGAATGTTGGAGCCATATACATTTGTACTATAATGGAACTTGGTTTTGCAACAGGGGAAAAAATATCACCGAAGTCGACTCCCTCGACTTGGGAATATCCTTTCTCTACCAGTTGAGATTTGAACTTCTCAACTTGTCATGCGACAGTCATATTCTTCTTGAACACCCACTTGCAACCAATGGGATTTCTTCCAATAGGTAACTTGACTAAATCCCATGTCTCATTCTTGTACAAGAATTCCATCTCTTCAACCATGGAGTCCTTCCAGAGTTTATCCTCTATCGATTCAACTACCTCACCGACCGACTTGGGCTCCTCGTCGATGGAATTTAACATGAATGTGGAATGGAAGTTGGGCGGACTATGCCTTTCAACTAGTTTTGTTACTCTTTATGACCTCCTTACCACCAGAGTCAGTTGTTCCACCTGTTCCTCAGATTCAATCGACTCATTTGAATCATCTTCTTCGTTCCTCAGTTCAAACTGCACCATATAAGGATTATTCTCGGTCTGAATAACTTCCTCATGCTCAAACTCTGACCTCTATGAATACCACATCTCGACTGTACATTTTTCTCCTTGATGTAGGATCCCAAAGATTTTATCCTTTCATCCCTTTTGTGTATCCAATGAAAATATATTTTACTTCCTTCTTATCCAGATTGCTCCTCTTTTCCTTGGGAACATGCACAAATGCATCACAACCAAATAATTTGAGATGTTCCATTGATGGATTCTTAACATACCATACCTCATTTGGAGTCATGTCGACTAGCGTCAATAAAGGAGACATATTCACTAGATATCTTATAGCTTCAACTGCCTCCACCTAGAATTATTATGAGAGCCCAACACCACTAAGCATGCTCCTTTCTTTATCCATGAACATTTTTTTCATTCTCTCAACAACTCCATTTTTTTGTGGGGTATATGGTGTGGTATTTTTGTTTGTTATGCCACACTTCTTACAAAACTAATCAAATTCCTTTCCACTAAATTCACCACCATTGTTAGTTCTCAACACTTTTTCTAGCGGGAAAAACCCTCCTATGACTACACGAGGGTTCAGAATGTAGGTAGATCAATTAACCATCTGAAAGTCAACTAATTCTATAAAATAACCCAAACATACCAAAACTCATACAAGAAAAGAAAATATGAGGGATATCGGGTAACCATACCTTTACTCCACTTCCGGTGATTATCCCCTTGTGCTTGTAAGATTTGTTGACTACACGCCTCCTCCCAAGACTGGCCTACATCCAAATATTGACAAAAAAAATTGAAAATCATGTTATTCCATATACAAATTAGGGTTAGATGTTAGAATTTCAAAACATAAACCAATAAAATAATTGAATACACCATGATTTGGGACATCAAAAGTAATTCTTTTATTAATAACTCAATGATTATACATTTACAATCAAAGACGACTGCCACTCCACGAACCTGGTTCGGGCTCCTCTTCACCAAGATCCAAGTGCACCTTTGTATGGTTTCTCGTCTCAACCTTCTGATCTCTTCTTGGGAAGTGAATGGGTTCTGATGTAGGAAGAAGGGATAATGGGGAAATGCAGAGGCAATTCTCACAAAAGGGCTGCAACAACTTGGGCAAGGAGGGGATGTGAAACGGGAAGAGTTTCACTGTTCTTATGTCTAGATGTAAAATGAGACCCCAACACCTCCTTTTATATGGGAAAATAATGTTTATTTGGTTGGGTGACGGGCTATAGAAGGTGGATTAGTTGGGAAACTACCCAATAGCCCGTAATCTCAATGAATTCCTTGCAACTTTTTATTTTTGCATCTTTGGCAAGTATACGTGGGTTGTAATGGTGAAAAATGCGTACATACGTGAGATGTAGTGGTGCAACAAGCATATGTACATGGGAAGTAGTGGTGCAGGGTGCGTACATCTTCAAAAAATTGGTTTTTTAGAAGAGAAACTCAACAGTGCTTTGACAAAAAATGCAAGTAAGAGGCCCAAAGGCCAGATATGGATCTGTAGAGAAATTTAGGGTTATAAAAGATGCCCCTTAATGTGTGAGGTTAGAAGATCATATGATGTCCTAAATAGATTACAAAAGCTTCACCAATGTATGAAATGAGTCAGCCTGGGACCAGAGTTTGGGAGGTGTCATATGCAAAATAACAATTGTCTCTTTGAGGCGGGCATAACCATGCTCAGGATGAGATAAATCATGACTTCCAATCAAATACACTACAAATTCATGTCATATAACTATATAAATTCTAGTCGCGATAATACACAGAGGATCTACATCTCAAAATCAAAGATATACAAGTAGAGTATTCATCTTCAAGAAGACAATGACACCTTATGGATGGAGATGACGTCTTCATAGCTCAAGCAACAACTTCAAGATATTCAAAACTTGGGTAGGAGAAAAATGTGAGTGTATGACTTTACTACCCATATGTATTCAATGGCTTGTCAAGAAAAGACAAGAGGATATCTATGATCAAGCAGAGAACTTCGTTGTTTTTGAATCAAGACTTGACTGGACTTTTAGGATGGCCAACTCATGAGGTCAAGAGACAAAATCCAGAAAGGTCGACTCAGGTTGGGTGAAACTTCCCTTGGACAAAAGAATGAAAGATGATCGAACTTAGGAAGCATGACATTGACATAAGCTCATGATACAGGAGGCAGCGCAAACTCTCCATGTTTTTGGAAGAGTAACCAAATAGAGAAGGACACGACTCTATGTAGAGAGAAAAAATTCCTAAGGTCATACTCGATCCCAATTCTTGACAAACAAAAAGAAGGATGTGCTTTTTCCAAGGGCGACTCATTGTGTTGATAAAAAAGAATATATATTTCCCGTCCCCTCTTTTTGGGTTTTTTTATTTTTTTATCTTTTTCAATTTTTAAAGAGCTTGAAAAAGAATAAAAGAATGCTACATTACAAAGGAGGAACGAGTGCGCAATAAAGAATACTATTTCCAAGCACAAGGAACACACTAATGCTCAGAGCAAGGAGACATGTGCAGGAACAGGACACTCGGGGAAAATTCCTCCATGGGTCAAGGTGTCAGGTTGCAGAGGCAAAGTGTTACAATGCTTGTGTATAAGGCATGCTTCAAGGGTTCAGTTGAGAGAAACATGGAGCCGTCATTAGGAAAAATATGCAGAGATGCAAATGCAAAGACACAATGAAACCCCCTTCAATGTAATTTTTA
>JZKD02S2390062.1:10811-29431 GCA_000966675.3 Picea glauca | reverse complement strand
AACATGTGAAAATACAGTTTTTTTTCTCATAAAACAAGAAAAAGTGTAAACCATCTTCATGATAAACCTTAGCGCCTTTGATGATAAAACTAAGCAAAATTTCTTGATGAAACCTAGCGATTGGGATGAAACTCAGTGATTTGTCATTAATAAAACCCAGTGAATGGATTGACATCATTTTAGTGGTATTAAATTATATATATGTTTCATGGATATGCTTTGGACAAAGATTTAAATATACAAATGTAGGGTATAGTGATTCGGGTGATGAAATTCCATAACATAGTCGATGTTTTCTATTTTACACAAAAATCAAGTCTAGACTTTCATTTTTTTGGGGGGGGTAATGGTAAAATATTAATGGTAGTGACAATACTAGATAGTGATTGATTGGACAATATTCTTGATGGTCTGACATTGCAGGACAATTTAGATAGTTATTATATTTACTTTTGAACGAAATTGTAGCATTATAAGGAGTAGCTATCAATATCCATTGATTAATGGACAATGATTCCTTTGATTGCTGAAAACAAAATCTTGAGTATTGACTGTGAAAATGATAGATAAAGTGATAGCCTTTGGATTGCATTCACACTTTGCATTTTATATTACACTATATAGTTACACTTTACCTTAATAATACTATAATATCTTCTTCGCCCAACAAATTATTAATTGGCATTTATCATATATTGCACCCTACGATTTCACTTATGCAATGACATAAATATCTTATATTAATTATGCCTTTCATATATTTAAACGAAAACTTATATTATATTTACTTAGCATTTTTTTTACATCATTAAATCCAACAAAAAGTCAACCAACAATGAAACATACAATAACCTGCATGATAGAGACCTATATTTTAACTCTGCTAAATCCATTCTTGTTAACCATGGTAAAAATAAATGATAATACATTGTTGGTTAAATGAATTTAGTGATCCAGCACAAAGATTTTATTAATGGCTAGCGCAACATTTATTTTGGTAGAATAATAATTTTATTAGACACTAAAGCTAATGTATGATCGAGATTTATAATATCTACTATGTGGAAAAGAGTTAGTATTTAAATAGGAGAGATATAATACATAATCACCTTAACTAACACTTTCCTTAAGCGGCTGGATCTTGAGGAAAATAAAGGTAGATTTTTGTACAGGGAGGTAATAACTTTTATTACTATTAAATGACTTACAAGTTTTGTTCTTGATTTACCAAATATAGGATGTCTTGTTAGACAAGTTATAATGTTGAGATAATAGGATTGTTGGTAAATTATTTCACTACTCACACTTAGACAACATGCTTAACAATTATGGTTTAGGGTTGTTTCCGATTCAATTAATATCTTGCACCATTTGTTGAGCGATGTTGTTAGATGATCGAAAAATAAAAATCTCATAGTTTAGAAAGTTAGAATACAATGATTATTAATTTAGAATATTAAATTAATAATCTAGAACATTTGATTAATAAATGGAGGCATTTAGAAATAGAGTATTGTTGTAAAATATATGACTCTAGAAAGGTGTCATATCTTAGGCTCTAAATTAGGAGTATAGTTAGAATATTGTTAAGATAACATTTATTGTAAATGGACACTTGTTTATTTAATAAGTGATCCATATCTAAAGTTTTTTAGGAAATTTAGCTTATATATAGCTCATTGCACGAGTGTTGACGTGTTCAGGTGTAAATTCTTGCAAATTATCATATGTAATTTCTTTTCTTATTTAATAAAAGTGTGTGTTTGAGGACACTTCTTCCTTTATTGTGGTATCGGATCTCTAGTTATGTAGTTGAACTGAAGAGGAGATTAGTTGATCAGAGGAAGAGATCCCAATGCTACATGAAAAGGAAAAATGTGGGTGCATACTCCATTAGTAAATTGGTCAATTATTGTTCAATTTTTTAAAAGAGAAAAGAAATTTTATTTTTTATTTCTGCAAATTATATCATGCCCCATTGGACTCCGACAATTTTTTTTTGCAAAATGCAAATCCTATGGAGGTAAATTGTTTGAGTTAGATAATGTAATCACCGGAGATAATATTTTTTGAATTAAATAATTTAATTATCTGAATTTGATAATGTCCACTCATATAAATTATCAACAATCCTACATTCAATAGTCCATGAATGGTTCGACCTGTCAGATTAGATAAACACAGGTAACATTTTGCTTGCTGTCCTGAGCACACTCAATCAGAAAATTGATCCTTTCAGGAAGTAGGTGGTCATGTATAGTTTTGTAGTTAATTTTCACTGTATAGGCTTGAATGAGATTTGAATCTACAACTTCTATTGTGAACAAAGTGAAAGCAATCTCTGTGGGTGCTGAAAGAACTTGCATGATTAAGAAGAAGAGAATTTTATGTAGTTTATAGCTTGGTTGGAGATTGGCGAGAGGAAGATTTGAACCAGTGTCAAAGGATACATTTACATCAGTCGTTGTCCAAGGTTTAATTTAATTTGTGTCTTTGATGCCTCAAACATTGTTTCTAGTGGAGAAATTTGGCTTGTGGTGTTTCACGCCGGTGAAATCGACAAGTTTGTCATAAGCCATAAAATATTGTCATTATATTTGGGGAACTTATACCATGAAAAGTTTTGAAAAGTTTTTGAATTTTGTTCCTTTAAATGCAGCCAAAGCTAGCTCAGTCAAATGAGTTAAGTCAGAGTTTAGTTGAGTAATGATTAAGTTGAGTCCTGAGCGTGATGGGGAATAACCGACCATGCCTCCAATATTCATGGTAATGGCGCCTTTACCAAGAGCACTTAACTTTTTGTTTTCGCCTTGTTCACAAGAGATCTTATAGATTTCATACTAAGTCCCTTCACAAGCAGTGGCTTGGGATCAACTTGTCTTTATATTTGTAAATTAGATCAGAAAATGGAAGGGTGCATGCATTTAAAAAAAAAAAGACATAAGATCAATATATGCTGACCGAAACGCTGAAGGTGATACTCATCAATGCACAGAGGCTACACAATATTGATGCTCTCACGAAAATGGTGCATGTATGTTGCTTAAAGGATGGAGTGCATAATTGTTTGTCACTGTGAATCTGATGCACGATGTGTTGAGGAATGCCTAAAGAATAATGAGTTGTTACTTTGAACATATTGATAATTAAGAACATTTCAAATTTGTCTTGATTATTGATAGTTTTATTTCTGCAAGTGAATTATCTTATTATTGGTACTTTCTCTTTTCAAAGGCAATGGTGAAGTAACATTATTTCTTTCAGCTAATCAAAAGACTTTGTAGGCAAAGGTTTACTTGCAGGTATATAAAAAGATACAAGCATATCAAGTGATTGTTTTTGTGGCTAGCAAAATTTTTGTAACTCAAAGTATTTTTACTTTGAGGGGGGGTAAAATTGCAAGAGTTTTGTAAAGTGTAAAATTTTGAAAGTTACTTGAAATTTGACTAGAGCCAAGTGCCAAGCTCAGTCATTTTTTTCCTGTTTCAACAACTATACAAGGGTTAAGGCCAATCCCTGATAAATCATTTTTTGTGTCATGCGTCAGGTGTGTTGCTCATCTTGATATCTTTTGCTTATTTTTTTTTTTTTTGGTGCGAAGATTCAAAACTACAATGTCGAAGTTAATTAATTTTTTCTCTGACTCCAATAAACTTGAAGGCACAAAATCATACAAGACATGGAAACGTCTCATTGAAAGTACTCTCATTTACAATGAACTTTGGTGTGATATATGTAATGAAGATACTAAGGCAAATAATCCTACAAATGCAGCTACATTAGCAAAATGGGAAGTTAAAATCGCCAAAGCATTAGCACTCATTAAATCTTTAGTTAATGATGAGATGTATGTTCACGTTGAAAATACTATTGATGCATGGTCTTCTTTGAAAATTTTTAATGATTTATCTGATACTTAGCCTGAATCAAAGAAATTTGATCTTCAATTAAAGTTGTTGCAATAGAAATTGACTGAAGGAGGTGATGTACATGAATATATTTTTAGACTTAAGAACATTGAGCAGGAAATACTAAATGTTGGTTTTCAAGCAGTAGATGATAGTTTCATGACCACAATTTTAATTGTTGGATTCCCTTCTTTCTATACACATTTTTTGGAAACTTTACAAGTAACTAGAAAGTTAGACAAGCTTACGTTTGATGAACTCAGTGAAATATTATCTCAACACAATAAAACTTTTCGGAAGAAAAAGAAATTTGGGGAAGATGTTTTTTTCACAGAAGCCAACACAAGTAAATCTTCAAGTGACAGTGCTAGAAGCAGAGGAAGAGGAAATTTTGTACAATGTCATGGCTGAAGCCAAAGTAGAGAAAACAACTTTCAAGGCAAAGGAAACAGTCAAGGTAGAGGGTATTTTCAAGGTAGAGGAAACAATCAAGGCAAAGGGTATTTTCAAGGAAGAGGAAATAGTCATGTCAGAGGCTATTTTCAAGGCAACATTCAAGGCAAAGGAAAAAATCCACATAGAGGTCAAAGCAAAGGTAGATGATAGAACTCAGGAAGAGGGAGAGATTTCAGTCAAATTATTTGTAGAAGATGTAACAAAGTTGGTCATTATGCAAAATAGTATCCAACTTCCATTGATAAAATTTCCAAGTTTCATCAAAACACATCATAGTTTGCAAATGATCGAAATGATGATGGTTTAGAATATGTGTTTACCTCATCTTCAAAATTACATATTTCCACTGATTTTCAAAGTGATTATGAAGATGCTTGGATTTTTTATTCAAGAGCATCTCAACACATGTCTTTCATATGTGACTTCTTTTGGAATTTTCAAGAATGCCATCTTAATTTAGTTTTTCTTGAAAATAATACCAAACATACTCCTTATGGAAAATGAGTAGTGAAATTTTATTTACCTGATATTGGAGAACGCATGATTTCAAATGTATGGTATGTACCCACCTTTAAAAAGAATTTGTTGTCTTTAGTCACAATTCGACAAGAAGGACATCAGGTGATTATGGAAGATGGATTAGTTAAGATTAATTTAGTCAAACATAATATGAAAACATTGATGACAGGTTATGAAGATGGAAAACTATTAAGGGTGAAGGGGAAAGTTATTCCAAGGCATTCAAACTTTTCAAGCACGGTAAGTACAGGTATTTCACCTATAAGATTGTGGCATGTGAGATATGGACATCTCAACTTTGAAATTATTTCTCAATTGCAAAAAGAAGGGATGGTTAAGGGACTTCCAACTTTCAAAAAGGAAAAATCAAAATGTGAAGCATGCATTTATGGAAAACGGAGTCAAGAGAGTTTTCCAACAAGTTCATGATGTGCAAATAGGTGGTTGCAACTAGTTCACAGTGATGTTTGTGGACCACTAGAACCTTCTTTAGGTGGTTGAAAATATTTTTTACTCTTCATTGATGATTTCAGTAGAGTAACTTGGGTTTACTTCTTGAAGAAAAAGTCAGAAGTATTTGATAAGTTTAAGATATTTCGTCAACTTGTTGAAAAAAAAGTTAAAGAAACAATAAGCACTCTCAGGATAGATAATGGAGGAGAATTCACTTCTAATGAATTCAAAACCTATTGCAGAGACAATGGGATAAGAAGAAATCTTAAAAATTTATACACTCCACAGCAAAATGGAGTCATAGAAAGAATGAATTGCACCTTGTTAGTAATGGCCAGATCCATGTTAAGCTTTAAAAAGTTAAGTTCTACATATTGGGCAGAAGCAATCCATACATTTATCTAATTAAGGAACAGATCTCCAACTACTTCTTTGGATGGAATCACACCTTATGAAGCATGGTTTGGTTTCAAACTTCGATTTAAACATCTTAGAGTTTTTGGATCGGTATGTTATGCCTTAGTTCCGAAAGAAAAATTAACTAAGCTTGAATCAAGAAGCTTGAAGTGAACAATGATTGGGTATTCTGATGAGAAGAAAGGGTATCAAATTTTGTCCAATGGAAAATTTATTGTAAGAAGGGATGTAATTTTTTATGAAACCGAAAGTAAGAATGTTGAAGAAATAGAAAGTCTTCTTCAAAAGTTAGAAATTAAAGGAAATCAAAGAGAAGCAAAAATGTAAAGTCAACCAAATTCACATAATTGGTATGAACTTGATTTTCCTTCATCTGACGATGATACATCCAGTCCATTTAATTCGAAAACATCATTAGGAGCTTCCAACATCTCATCAAACTCTCCTAGTAGCTGTAGTTCATCTGACAATGATTCTCCACCTCCAGAATCTTCAACTAATCGACGAACATCAGTTTACATTAATCCAATTTACAATAATGGTAATTCAGATTCCCAAACAAGTGAACATAAACTACCAAAATGGGCAGTTCAATGGTTCAAAGATGTAAGGCCTGATGAGCAGAATAAAACAAAAACAAGGGGATCACACAACAGTGAAGGAAATTTTTCCTTGGTAGCAAATGATTTTACTGAACCTTCCACTTACAAAGAAGAAATAAAACATAAGGAATGGAAATAGGCTATGGTTGAAGAGTATCAAGTAGTAATTGATAACAACAATTAGAAACTTGTTGATTATATTACAGGTGTTAAACACATCGGATGCAAATGGGTTTACATAATTAAATACAACCAACATCTTGAAATTGACAAATATAAAGCACAACTTGTGGCTAAAGGTTTTGCATAGAAGGAAGGCATTGATTACGAGGAAACTTTTGCTCCTACTGCTAAATGGAATACCATACAATTAACACTTTCATTGGTCGTTCAAAAAGGTTGGAAAGTTCATCAAATTGATGTAAAAAGTGTTTTTCTCAACGAAGAGTTACAGGAAAATGTATATATGCAACAACCACCATGTTTTGAAATTATAGGGCAGGAACATAAATTCTGCAAATTAATTAAGGCTTTATATGGGTTAAAGCAAGCTCCCTGAGCTTGGTATACCAAAACAGATGAATATCTTAGGAAGGTTGGTTTTCAACGAAGTGAATCTGATGGTACTTTGTATATCCATCAACAGGGTCCATATCTGGTGATTCTTATTATGTATGTAGATGATTTGATCATTACATGAAACAATGATGATGATATTGCAAAAGTGAAAAAGGAGTTACATGCAGGTTTTAAGATGACTGATTTGGGATTACTTTACTACTATCTTGGAATTGAAGTATTCCAAGGTCCACATCATATTTTCATTTCTCAAACTAAGTATGCAACAAAAATTCTTTAGTGGTTTGGCATGTAGGATTGAAAACCATCTCTTACCCCTATGGAACAACACTTGAAACTTTCAAAATTTGAAGGGGGGGAAATGGTAGAGAGCATTGCTTATAGACAGTTGATTGGAAGCTTGATTTATTTAACAAACACTCGACCAGATATATCTTATGCAGTAAGTATTCTTTCATGCTTTATCCAGCAACCATGGGATAACCACTAGAATTCAGCCAAAGGAGCTCTTCAATATATACAAGGAACAAAAGATTTTGGTCTTCTTTACAAAAAGACTAAAAGTTTTGTACTTGGTGGATTTTTCAGATGGAGACTTTGTTAGAAGTATTAATGATGGAGCATCAACATCAGGTTATTTAATGAACATGGGTTCAAAAACATTGTCTTGGAATTGTAATAAACAAGCTACAGTGGCCACTTCTATAGTAGAAGAAGAATACATCTCATCATGGGAAGCAACATGTGAAATTGTTTGGTTACGCATAATTTTACAAGACTTAGGCATTTCTCAAGCAGAAGCTACATCATTATTCATCGACAGTCAATCAACCATTAATCTTGCCAAGAATCCAATTTTTCATTCAAAGACAAAGCACTTGGACACCAAGTATCATCATATCATATCACTCATTGCAAAGGATGTCATCAAGATGACATTTTCACGAAACCTCTTGGTAGAATAAAATTTACTAAGTTTAGGGATGATCTTGGTATCTATTGCAATGTATCTTTGGATCATAGGGGAGAATGTTAGATGATCCAAAAATAAAAATATCATAGTTTAAAAAGTTATAATAAAATGATTAATAATTTAGAATATTAAATTAATAATCTAGAACATTTGATTAATAAATGGAGAAATTTAGAAATAGAGTATTGTTGTAAAATATATGACTCTATAGAGGTGTCGTATCTTAGGCTCTAAATTAGGAGTATAGTTAGAAGATTCTTAAGATAACATTTCTTGTAAATGGACACTTGTTTATTTAATAAGTGATCCATATCTAGAGTTTGTTAGGACATTTAGATTATATATAGCTCATTGCAAGAGCGTTGAGTTTTTCAGGTGTAAAATCTTGCAAATTCTCATATGTAATTTCTTTTTCTATTTAATAAAAGTGTGTGTCTACGAACACTTATGTCATTAGATCTCATCTGCGTCTGGTCGACCCGTTGCTTGGGGAAATAAGTGTAGTCTTCTTGTCAGTTATTTCACCTCATAGCGTGTTGGATTTATCTTGGGTCCTTGGTCCAGTTAGGTTGTTGTGCCATGGTTGGTGTCGTGCCTATCACTGGGTGACCACATGATTCTTGAGTAGGGGATCATTGTGAACCCTAGAGAATATAGGTGAATGACAACTTGGTTGGAGTCTGTGCTACCCATTGCAGGTGTTTGATTGTGGTAGTCGTTGTTGGTGCCTGGGATGCAACGCCTTCATTCATTTGGTTGCATGCCATCGAGGTTCTAGTTATTGGTCGTCGAGGTCATTGTGTTGGGATGGTGGATGTTTTCCTTTATCTTGTAGGCATTGTCATGTTTGTGTCGGGTAGGTAGTTGTTTCTATAATTCTTATTTATGCATGTTTCACCCAGTAGATCATTGTTCAGTGCGTTGAGTCATTGTTGTTTATTTATTGATCCGCATGCATGGATTCGTCATCAAGTTATGTGGTTCAACTATTGTCATCATTTCTTTCTTTCCTAAGAAAAAATAAAAATTGCACTTTTGCTTCACTTGCAGTCGTAACGATCGGGGTCGTTACCTATGGTATCAGAGCGGATTCAAACCACGACTTGGGAACACTACGACTTTCGCTAATATGATATTTGATTATAATGTTGCTAAATAAGTTGACTTGTATTCATGCAAGTAATCATGGTTAGAGGATGTCACAAAAGTAGACGATTGGGTGCTAGGGGAGGAGGCACGATGCGTCTAGTAGCATCCATGCTTGAGGGGTCTAACCCTCAGTGATAAGAACAAGTTGTCGGGCAAGAAAAGATAACGGTTTTTGATGTGGTTGGGCTAATGAGGTATTTTTAGTGGATGGTTGAGTCATTGATTAGATTATTGGACAGAGATGAGGCTAGGGTACTGGCACCCCCTGAGGGTCCACCGCACACTTCAGTTGGTACTGGTAGCATTCATCGTGAACTCGAGAAGGTAAATTTTTTCAAGTTCTTTGGTGCGTTGGACGAAATAGCTGTCGAGGCATGGTTGGAGAATATGGCGATGTGCTTTTCACTTCATGACTATAACTCCAACATAAATGTCTTCATGATGGTCTTTCAACTGAAGTAGAGTGATCTTCCATGGTGGAAGGCACTCCTGCGACAATTGAACATGGTCGTTGAAGTCCTATCATGGGAAATGTTCAAGGAACGGTTCCGAGAGAGGTACTTATCAGAGGAATTCATTGAGCATCATCTCAATGAGTTCAATGCCTTACAACAGGGCAGTCGTATAGTGCCTGAGTATGAGGCCCATTTTATGGATTTGCTTCGGTATGCTTCACACCTTAATACCAAGAAAGATAAGGTCAACAGGTTATTGTTTGGCTTTAATGTAAACATCTATGCAAAGGTTAGGATTCTGATACCTCAGACCTTGCATGATCTTGTTGAGAAGGCCGTCATAGAAGAGGAGGATCTTATTAGCAGGGATCAGAGTAGGACTCCAGTGAGACCAGTAGGGAAGGTGTCATCTGGTGCGCATCAACATCAAACACTAGCCAGACATATGTCAGGATATCGTGGCTTTGAGAGAGGATCCACTTTCACTACACCTTGACAACCAATGCCTCAAAAGAAGACTCCTTAACGGGGACCAGAGCATCAGCAATAGTGTCAACTGCAACAATAGCATTTTAGGCCTATTCAGTAGAATAGACCAGGGTTCCAGGCCGGTGGGCCATCATCTTCTACTTCGGGTACGAGGAGTACTGGACCAAAGAAGGGGTGTTGGACTTGTGGGGAGCCACACTACTAATGTGACTACCCAGTGGAGAGGACTAGAGCATCTGAATTAGTCGGACCCACTACCATGGGATATTTGGGAAAGGCACCTCAGATTCATGTAGTGGTGAATAACCACTAGGAAGAGCACTAGTTGACTGTGCTCAAGATGTCAGGTACCGTCACTGACCAAATCCTTTGTATTTTGATAGATCCTGGTGCTACCCAGAGTTTCATTTATGGTGCAACGCTAAAGAGGATTAAGGTAAAGGCATTCGAACATAATGAGTTTATATTTGTAGAGATGGCTTCGGGAGCCAAACAAAAGGTTGGAAGAAAGGTTACAGTTTGTACCCTTAACCTGGGAGAATTTGTCACTAGGGCCAACCTGTATGTCACGAACTTAGGATATTATGATGTCGTGATCGGTATGGACTGGTTGGAATCGCATGAGGTGATACTCAACTGTAAGACAAAACAATTGAGCTTGGTCAATGATGAGGGACATAGACACGTAATTTTGGGATGGAAGCAGGGAGTTTCCCTAAGGTTCATATTTTCCTTGCAGCTACGGAAGAGCATGCGCAAGGGATGTAAAATTTATGCGATCCTTGCGTTAAATGAGAAGGGATTAGTGGAAGGTCTAGAACACCTTCCTATGGTGAGAGAGTGTGTGGATGTCTTCCCAGAGGAGTGTCCTGGGATAATTCTAGAGAGGGAATTGGAATTTACCATAGACCTAAAACTGGGTACTGAACCAATAGCGAGAACGCCTTATCATATGTCAACCCCGGAACTACAGGAGTTGAGAATGAAACTGAAGGAGTTGTTGGATGTGGGATTTATATGTCAAAGTGTGTTACCATGGGGTACACTTGTTATTTTCATATGAGAAGGATGGGTCATGGAGACTCTGCATTCACTACCGTCAATTGAACAAGGCAACGATCAAGAATCAATATCAATTACCAAGGATTGATGATCTGTTCAATCAGATGAAGGGTGAAACGATGTTTTCAAAGATTAATTTGTTATCAGGGTATCACCAGTTACGGATCAAGGAGGATGGTGTCCCTAATACTGCTTTCAAGACAAGGTTTCAACATTACGAGTTTACTATTTTACTGTTTGGACTGAAAAACGCCCCAGGGGTATTTATGAGTTTAATGAACGGCGTGTTCTGCGATTACTTGGACAAGTTCGTCCAAGTATTCATTGACGATATTTTGATTTACTCTCGGATGATGGAGGAGCATGACAAGCACTTGCGCTTGGTACTATAGTGTCTAGGTGAGCACAATTTGTATGGAAAATTGTCCAAATGCTCATTTTATCAATCAAAGATTCACTACTTATGGCATGTCATCTCCGACAAAGGTATCATCGTGGATCTAGCATAGGTAGAGGCTATTATGTAATGGTTTGCACTAACGAATGTCGCGGAAGTGCGTAGCTTCATGGGTTTAGCAAGATACTATTAACGGTTCATCGAGGGATTCTCAAAGATATCAAATCTGATTACAAAATTGCAGAAGAAGAACAAGAAGTTTGTTTGGACCGAGAAATGCATGGAGGCATTTCGAAGGCTCAAGTATATGTTGACAAAAACACTGATACTAAGGGTCCCTGACATGGATGCAAACTTCTTTGTATGAACTAACGCATCTAAGGAAGGCTTAGGAAGAGTCTTGATGCAAGATGGTCGAGTGATCTCTTACATCTCGAGGAAATTGAGAAGGCATGAGGAGAACTATGCAATGCATGATTTGGAGTTGTTAGCCATTATTTATGCCTTGCAATTTTGGAAACACTATCTTATTGGACAAACATTTGAACTTAAAATGGACCATTGTGGACTACAACACGTCTTTACACAAAGCAACCTGAATGCTCAACAACGAAGTTGGTTGGAATTGCTTAGCGAGTATGACTTCGATATTACTTACATAAAGGGAAAAATGAACTGAGTGGCAGATGCATTAAGTCAGAGGCCATGTATATTTTTAGTATTTTCTCTTCAGACGAATCTACATGAAAAGACTCTAACTTTATAGCATGATGATGAATGGTACATAGAGGTTAAGGATTTTATCAAACAAAACACAATTATGGTACCAAGGTTTGAAAGATTTATGTTTTATGAAGATGGATTATTTAGGTTTGAGAATCGGATTTACGTACCACCGAACGACGAGTTGATGAGTTTGATCCTAAATGAGGCTCACAGAGTAGTGTACATGGCTCACCCAGGAGTCATGAAGATGAGGGCAGACCTTAAACCCTTATTATTCTAGAAAGGAATGAAGGAAGACATAGTCAACTATGTGGCCAGATGTCTAGAATGTCAGTAGGTAAAGGATGAACATCAACATCTAGCAGGATTACTACAGCCAAAAGTTATTTCAGAATCGAAATGGGAGGTTATTTCAATTGATTTCATTCTTGGATTTCCACTGACAAAAAGGAGAGACGACTTGATTTTTGTGTTAGTCAACACTCTGATGAAGAGTGCTCATTTTATTCCTATGCGTACAACATATCAGGTACTTGACATATCTAGATTTTTCATCAGTGAGATTGTGAGGTTGCACGACGTGCCCAAGAGGATTATATCCGATTGAGGATCGATGTTTACTAGATGATTTTGGACTAATTTCCAAGAGGCCTTAGGGACCCAGCTTAACTTTAGTACGGCATATCACCCAGAGACTAACGGGGAGACTGAACGAAGAAACTAGATCTTGGAAGACATGTTATGCATGTACATGATGGACCAACAAAAGCGTTGGGAAGAATTCTTGCCACTAGTAGAATTCTATTGTAACAAGAGTTACCAAAGCACAATTAAGCTGGCGCCTTTAGAGTTTCTTTATGGGAAACCATGTTAGATGCCTTTGAGTTGGGATCAAATTGAAGATAGGGTCCTGGTGGGACCAGAAGTGATCCAAGAAATGGAAAATCAAATGCAAACAATAAGACAAAGGATCAAAGAAGTGTAGGAATGGCAGAAGAGTTATGTCGATGCACGTCGTGTCGACTATAGTTACGAAGTAGGCAATCAATTCTTCTTGTGGGTAAAAATGAATAAGTGTTTGATCAAGTTTTCAAAGGGAGATAAAATCTCTCATAGGTTCATGTGAACTTTCTAGATTGTGGAGAGAAAGGGGCCTGTGGCATATCGACTAGCATTTCATGATTTTTTTAGGTGTATGCATGATGTTTTTCACGTATCTGTTTTGAGACATTACATTAGTGATCATACACATGTTATTGACATGATTTCCTTGTAGTTCTCAAATGAGGGGTTGCTCACAGCTGAGCCCATCCACATCCTAGATCATCGCATTCGATAGCTATGGTGTCAAACAGTAGATCAGGTCAAGGTCCAGTGAGACAACTATAGTTTATACTTAGCAACCTAGGAGGACGCATATAATATGCACCAACAATTTCCAATTTTTTTGATAAATAAACTTATGATACTATGATACACATTAGTTCATCACTTATATACTGTGAAACTTTGGGATGAAGTTTATACCAAGAGGGGGTGTATGTAATATCCTACTCTTGTGCGCACTAAGAGAACTTATTCTTTGAGGACACTTGCTTGCAAGTGATCTAGATTATTATAATATTCGTCGTTTGATTATGATTATGAGGCATTATGGATATGTTATTTTGTGTGTTTACATAGATAGGTGATATTGACTGTGCTCTCCTGAGTGTGCAAGACTTGGGACCTCGAGGATGCAGATGCATTGATGAAACCTCTTGGACTCTGGATCGAGTCAGGAAGTGGACTATTCGGTTTTGATTATTGTTGATATGACATATGTGCACCTCATTAGATGTTATGATTATTTATTTTATTTCTGACATGATTTGTTGGTGATGCAGGCTGACGATATCTTGCCAACTAGACTCACATGTGGAGTACAGGGGTAACGCATGATAACTAGAGATGTTGAGGGAGAGGTGTGGACAGTAGACCTACCAAAACCTAATAATACTCTCGTTGTGGCTCAAACTATAGGTTAACGATTACCTGGTTCGATAATACCCACGATGTCATGAGGAGACACTCTGACAGTCGCTCATGATGATTCTAAAGGGCACGTAATAAGGCAGGGGCCTTATTCCTTAGAGGCCCTTAGTCTCCTGCAAGATCACCTGGCATAGTATTGACTCCATGGGTTTTTTATGTCTACCAAGTCAGTCAAGAGGTGAGAGGCAAGTGGCACCCTTGGAACACCTAGTGCATCTTGAAGGGCATGTCACATTGTTAACTAATAAGTGAATAAACCTAGATGGACTTAGAATGAATAATGTGATAAGAAATATTTAAAAACAATTTCCCTAATAAAATGTCACCCAACGTAGGAAAATCAAATCTATGTCTAAGTGATACTTCTTGTAATAATAATAATAATAATAATAATAATAATAAAACTTGTGACAATAAGGGGTTAAGAAATTCAAATAATTTATTAAAAATAAAATTAATTTGGGCATTTAAATGTTTTTGAAAAAAGGGGGAAATGATTGTTTTGTTGCATGTGCTAATTAAAATTTATTAATTAAAAAGAAAAAGGGGAAAAAGGTAATTTTCTACACTTGCTAATTTGAGTTTTAGATAATAAGGGAAAAAGGGGGAAACATAAAGAAAAAGAGAAACATAAGGAAAAAGAAGAAGGACTAACTTAGTAAGGAATCTTGCCTTTAAGAACCTTCTAAATTGAACTCAACTAGGAATTTAGTAAGGGTGTAAGTCACTAAAATGTGTAAGGGAATATAGGGACACCTAAGAGCGATTCTAGGAATGCTTTTAGGTGGGTTAGGGAAATATGAGTAATTATATAATTAATGAAATTAAATTCTGGTGCAACTAAGGGGATTGGTGGCATGTGTACGGGGGAGGTTATTTCTGAATTAAATTATTGAAAAAAAAATTAAATGAGAATTTGGGAAAGAAATCACTTAGAAACTATATATAAAGGAGGTAGGAGGAGGAGTATGGATCTCTTCCTTTATTTGTAACGTTACGCTGCCTAATTTTTTACTTGACTTACTTATATTGTGGGAGTTGGGATACCCATCTTAGGTACGAGTGGTACCTCGACCTTTTGAGGCGAGCTGGTTTTTAGTTGTTCTTTGGTTTAGAGTGCGTTGCCCCTTTGTGGCTCGAGGGGATAAGGGGGAAGATGAGTACCTCTAGCATTCGCTGGGAGGTACTAATGAAGTCATATTTATCGACAAGTGGCAACTGCATGGAGCGCATAGGAAAATGACTCAGAGTTGTCACCTTGGGCTATGGTACGCATGATTTTATCTTGCAAGGTAGATTACTATTGATCTTGCGCTTTCATTTCTGTACTTTTATTGTGTAAAGAAAAGTGTTTTACTTAGCGTTTTTAATCATGAACTTAAAATCATTATAGATTTATGTTCATTTCATCGATTGATCTCCTTGGCCACTGATCATTGATTGTTGTCATTTTTCTGTTTGTTTTATTGATTATTTGAAGCATTTGTGCTTTATCTTTCGACCTCATCCCTAGATCATCAATCCATGCCTGAGCAGTCAACCAGGATCTAGATTGATGGTCGTCACTTCGGTGTTAATAGACCTATAGATCCTAATGTCTTCTTTTCTGTGCGTGGATGATGAACAAAGGATAGTGTTGCCCAGTTGTCTACCTATGTTGATTGTTCATGGTTGAGTGATTGTATTGCGCCTTGTTGTGATATATTACTTCTGCAATTGTTTATCCTGTCCCTCAGTGAACCACTTATGATCCTCTACATTTTGGTCTCTGTGTTTGATGCATATCCTAGAAAAGTATCTCTGCATTTTCCATATATTTCCTGGCAATTTAACTCTGCGATTTATTAATTTTGATGACGAGGTTCACTCTTCCTTTGGCCACACTGCGTTTTAATTCTTTGTACTCTACATTCTAAATTGTACTTTATACCTACAATTTCATACTTCTGGCTTTCATTTTTCCTCTGCAATATAACTTACATTACTGGTGATGTTCCTTGTGCATTTTGGTATGTTTTAAAGGCAGACTTTACTTTTGGTTTACACATTCTTTTTGAATTCTAGTTTACCCTCCTTGGGCCCCGTTTTCTATTATATTTTATGACAGAGTCCGAATTTGCATGACTGTGTTTTCCCTACCTTTTGTGGACAGTGAGCTTGATGTTAAACTCAAGAAAATTTTGGTGGGTAATACTCAACATTTTGTTTGATTGAACCCTGCGAATTTGATGATAAAACTCAGCACAGTCTTTTGTTAAAACTCAATGGTTTGTGAAACATTGCCAACAATTCAATACTGTAATAGATATCACAATTTATCCCTCTATAAATTAATAGATTTGAAGGTGAAATTACCTCTCTCTTGATTGTGAAGTCACCCGATATTCCCACTGAGAAGTTACCCATTTTTTAGTGCGATTCTTCTCGATTTACACTATGTGTTTTCTTCAATTTTATTGACTGCGATTTGCATTGATAAACCTTAGTGCCTTTGATGATAAAACTCTGCAAAATTTCTTGATGAAACCTAGCGATTGGGATGAAACTCAACGATTTGTCATTAATAAAACCCAGCGAATGGATTGACAACATTTTAGTGGCAGTAAATTATATATATATTTCATGGATATGCTTTGGACAAATATTTAAATATACAAATGTAGGGTATAGAGATTCGGGTGATGGAATTCCATAAAACAGTTGTTGTTTTCTCTTTTATACAAAAATCAAGTGTAGACTTATTTTTTTTTTCCGGATAACGGTAAAATATTAATGGTAGTGACAACACTAGATAGTGATTGATTGGACAATATTCTTGATTGTATGACATTGCAGGACATCTTAGACAGTTATTATATTTATTTCTAAATGACATTGTAGCGTTATAAGGAGTAGGTATAACTCCACATTGATTAATGGACAATAATTCCTTTGATTGCCGACAGTGAAATCTTGAGTATTGACTATGAACTTGATAGATAAACTGAGAGCCTTTGGATTTTGTCCACACTTCGCATTTTATATTACACTATATAGTTAAACTTTACCTTAATAAGACTGTAATATATTCTTCGCCCAACAAATTCTTAATTGGCATTTATCAGATATTGCACCGTGCAATTTCACTTATGGAATGACATAGATATATTATATTATTTCTACCTTTCATATATTTAAACGAAAACTTATATTATATTTACTTAGCAATGTTTTTTACAACATTAAATCCAGCAAACAGTGAACCGAGAGTGAAACATACAATAATCTGCATGATAGATACCTATAATTTAACTCTGCTAAATCCATTCTTGTTAACCATGGTAAAAATAAACGACGATACATTGTTGGCTAAATTAATTTAGTGATCAAGCACAATGATTTTATTAATGGCTAGCACAACATTTATTTTGGTAGCATAACAATTTTATTAGACATTAAAGCTAATGCACGACCGAGATTTATAATATCTAATGTGTGGCAGAGGGTTAGTATTTAAATGGGTGAGATATAATACATAATCACCTTAACTAACACTTTCCTTGAGCAGGTGGAACTTGAGGAAAATAAAGGTAGATTGTTGAGCAGGGAGGTAATAACTTTTATTTCTATTAAATGACTTACAAGTTTAGTTGTTGATTTACCAAATATAGGATGTCTTGTTAGACAAGTTATAATTTTGAGATAATAGGATTGTTAGTTAATTTAGTTCACTACTCACACTTAGACAACATGCTTAACAATTATGGTTTAGGGTTGTTGTCGAGTCAATTAATAGCTTGTGCCATTTGTTGAGCGATGTCATTTGTGTCTGGTTGACCCATTGCTTGGGGGCATAAGTGTAGTCTTCTTGTCAGTTATTTCGGCTCATAGCACATTGGATTTGTCTTGAGTCCTTGGTCCAGTTAGGTTGTTGTGACACGATTTTTGTCGCACCTATCAAAAGGCGTCCGCATGATTCCTGAGGAGGGGATCATTGCACACCCTAACAGATAGAGGCGAATGATAACTTGGCTGGAGTCTATGCTACCAATTGCAGACGTTTGTTTGTGGTAGTCATTGTTGGTGTCGATATGTAACGCCTTCATGCATTTGGTTGGGTGCCATCGAGGTTCTAGTTACTGGACGTCGAGGTCATTGTAACATCCCGCTCTGGCGCACTGACAAAACTTATTCTTTGAGGACACTTGCTCACAAGTGATCTGGATTTTTATGATGATGAACCACTTAACCTTGATGATGATGCGGCATGATTTATGACAGGATGTTTTACTATTGCTATATACAGGTGCTATTGACTCAGTTTCATTGAGTGTGCAGAGTTTCGGACCTTGAGGATGCAGAGGCATCGGTGGAACTCCCTTGGACTCTGGATTGAGTCAGGGAGTGGGCTATTTGAGTTGT
>JZKD02S2390062.1:0-10801 GCA_000966675.3 Picea glauca | reverse complement strand
TGGCACTGAAGTAAGATATTAAACTCTCAGAAATCTGATCCCACTTAGTATCAGTAGAGATCCATCCACTTAGAAGAGAAAAACGAAAATCTAAATTCCTCCACGCGATGCAAAGGATCATATCAAAACTAAGGGGAGGTTCAGATGGGTGCACAATTATTTAATAATTTATTAAGAGGCATGGTTCGTTGAGTAAAGTACGGATAAACATTACCGAGGAAAAGAAAATCAAGTCGCTGCACAAATTCGTTTTTCTTGCGCAGAGACAGCTTGCGAGAATGCAGAGCTCGGGAAAGGGAAACGCTAAGGAGAGGCACCCCAACAAGCGCAGATGTTGCAGGATTAACCCATGGATCTAACAAGAATAACTCTATGTTGTAGGCATTCTAGAAAAATCCTCTAACCACAATCTAAAAACTTACCACGAAAAAAATATATACAACCATTCAATAGATAATTGAGCAATAATTCACAATGCACCAGAGAAGACTTGCATTCAAGAAGAAATACAACATAAATTACATCCCATTAAAATCAAAAGTACAGATACGAACCTCTATGAGAGTGCCACCACCGACGAACTGGGATTGGAGATGTTCTTCATCGACTAGTGATCCTCCCATCCTTGATCTTTCTAACCGCTGAGACCTCACCAGTACCTCCTAGCCAACGCTAGGGGTACTCTTCTTCCCCCTGAGCTCCCTGAGCCACAAAAGGGCCACGCACACAAAACCATAGAAAGATCTAGTTCCCAGCGTGCCTCACAAGGTCAAGCTACCACTCTCCATCTGCACTTGGTATTCCAACTCCCACAAGAAAAATCCGTCAAGAAAAATTCTGGCAACATAACCTTATGCATACCTGTCATGATGCATACTCGTCCTTCGCCATCCTTTTTATAGAGTTTTATTAGTGATTAGTTTCCCAAACCCTCTTTAAATTATTTTTATTAAATTTGATTAGGATAAACCTCCCCCATACACATGTCACCCGATCCTTTAGTTGCATCAAACATTAAACATTTAATTAATTAATTAATTAAATTTTCCGATTTCCTTCACCCACCTAAAAGCGTTCCTAAAAATGCTACTTGGTGTCCCTTTATTCCATTACAATTCTGAAATCACTGAAGCCTTTATTAAAGCCTAGTTCAGTTCACAATTAGAAAGTTCCAAAGACTATATTCCTTACTATGTTCCACATTCCCCTTTTTCTTTAAGTTTCCCCTTTTTCTTTAAGTTCAGAATTAGCAAGTCTACACATAAACAATAATTTACCTTTTTAATAATTTAATCCTTCATTAAAATTTTTACTTTAATTGTTTATGCTTGAATTTTCTTTATTCCCCCCTTTGTTAAATGTCCATTTATTTATTTTTTTGTTCACATGTCCTACTTAGACATAGGTTTTAAATTCACTAGGACCGACAATAGTTTTTAAGGGAAAAATAATTATTTATCTTTAGTTACGCAACATTCATTTTAATGTGGACCAAGTCCTAAGGAGACCTAGTTTTCTAGGTACTAAGCTCTTTAACTTATCAGTGCTAACAAAAATGCAAAGTTCCCTTCAAGACGCATTACGCCCTCGACGGGTGCCACTTGTCTTCTTTCCTATTTTATTTACGCGATGTCCCCTTCAAGACGCACTATGTGATCCAAGGGTGCCACTCTCCCTTTGACTGATTTTGGTAGACGTCAAACCCTTGGAGTCAATACTCCATCAGGTGACCTTGTGGGAGACTAAGTGTAAGGACCCCAATCATTACAACTACAAGCGAAGCAAAAAGTGCAAAGTTTTTTTTGTTTTTAAGATGGGAGGCAACAACGACAACAATTATATCACACAACTTGATGATGAATCACATTGCACGTTGAACAGGCAACAGACAACAACGAATCATCACACTAGCACAACAAGCAACCGGGTGAAACCTGTGAAATGCAAGGTAGATAAAATCGTCTACCCGCCCGACACAATCAAGAGAATGCCTACAAGTTAAAGAACAACATCAACCACCTGACATAATGGCTTCAACAACCAGTAATAGAAGCCTCTACGACACACAACCCATACCTCGAGGTGTCACATAATCAAGTACTAAAATTCATTTACAACAACCACTTCACCCTACACAGGAAGCGCATGACCCAACCAGGTTTCATGTGTACTTCTCTATCAAGCGTGCATTGATCCCATCCAAAGGAATCATTCCGCCACAATGCGTCAAGCACAATAGTAACTAAAACGAATCTATAGATGATCAAACCCCAACCTATTATGTTATACTTTGATGTCCGATAATCACATTCAACAGTTTTAATTGTGCAAGGATCAATCTATAAGAGCCACAAGATAACCCCATATGACACGCGATGCATAAAAATGGGTGCGCGCAATGTCTAAAATCAATCAAAGGTTAGCAACAAAAATCTAAGTAAGGGAAGCAATCACCTAACATCACACTTAAGAGGAAAAATGAAATCCTAAGAAGGCAACAATCTTGCTTCAATAATTATAAGTGGCAGAAAGGATCTAAAAAGCATGATCTCTGGTATCTTGAGCATTAACTAGAGACTTCGATTCACTCTAGCCAGATTATCAGTAACTTAGAAATGCAAAAGATACAAGGGATCCTTAGCCACAACAAAGTCAAGACAACCACTACAATACCACCATGTCAACTTCTATAACTCTAAGGAACATTTTATATCATTTGAAGTGCAATCTAAATTCTCATATACTCAAGATAATTCCAATTGATAAATGAGGTCTTGTATCAGAAATCAAGTTATCGTTCTCTCCTTAAAATCTACTTGTACATAAATGAAAACTTGACGTTTGAAACTACAATAATTAATAATTAAAGAGACAGAGTAATATACAATAATGAATTGTTTTAAAACACATTAAATAATTACTATAATAAACAATTAATAATAAATAAATGATTATAAACAATTAAAGAAACTAATATGAAAACATTTGAAGAAACCGCTTTAATAACCATCTAAAGAACTGTTGTATAGTAACAATGTTTATAAAATAGATGATAAGACTATCTATTAACCAATGCTAAGGCTATCTATTATTAGGTGACTGTCTAGGATTGATAAGGCATAGTTAAATATGAACTCTATCGCTGATATAACTATAAATCTCCCTCTATAAATCCGTGTCTATAAATCTATGACTAGCAATATATGTCTGACCAAAAAGGCCTTGATATCTCGGTATATAGTCTATAATCGTTGTCAAAGAAATGATAACGCTATCTAAAACATGTTGTCACTGGGAAGTTACATTGTGTGATATCGTTGTCATAACGTCGACTAATATATATAATATTGCTAATGTGATAACGCTGACCAAAAAGAATGTGATGACGCTGACCAAAAAGAATGTGATAATTCTGACTAATATATACAAGATTGTTGCCAATCGATCCTTATTACAATAGTTTTCATACCCAACATGAAGACCCAGGAAACAAGTGATAAACAGGATGTCCCAATTATAGATGCAAAACGTTGTCAATAATTTAAAAACGTGGAGATTTCAACAATCAAGGCGTTGGGATAGGCCAAGACTCAACTTTGGTAAAGTTATACTAAAACACAGCATTCAACCACGTTTTTGCTGGCAAAAAGAAGCACACAAGTGGTGAAGAAAATACATCAAACGCAACACCCAAGGGCATCCAAGGTAGTAAAAACAAACATGAAATTGTAGTCCACACAACATGTAAAATAATAGGAAATACGTATTAAATAATCCATCGCAGTCAATACAAATCAAATTCTTTTTAAATTAATTTGAATCTTAGTGGTAAGTAGTCACGATTTAGCCATTCAGGAAATGCAATCAAATGAATCGATTCGCACTGATAAATAATGCGTTGTTACTGCCATTCAAACTAATGCTATTCAATATTATTATAGTTAATAAAATCATTTTTGGTCTATTAATATTCGAGGTGGTGAATGCTAAAAAAAACAAACGCTAACCATAAATCAATCAGAAACAAATGCCTCCACTACACACTGAATGCAACTAAAAAAATTGTGCTCAGTCTACCATGAAAAATGTAGTCAAGGAAACAATCAAAATTGTGGTCAATTTGGCATGAAAAATGCAGTCAAGGAAGTAACCAAAATCGTGGTCAGTTTGGCATGAAATATGCAGTCAAGGAAACAACCAAAATCGTGGTCAGTTTGGCATGAAAAAAGCAGTTAAGGCAGCAACCAAATCATGGAGTTAACTGGCAGACCAGATGTATAAAAAAAAACCACACAGTGAATTCGCCAAGAAATGTATCAATGCAGACTTAAATTGCCAGGAATGTATTGAAAACACAGAGTTAAAATTTTAGGGGACGTCGAGTTAAAAACGCTTAGGGTATTCAACGGTTCATGGATAGGAATGATAACAATGGTAGAATTACTCAACACAAGAAGACACAATGACCCTCAATCAACCAAGAACAATCAACAGGGGTAGATGACTGGGCAAACACATCCTTCTCTCATCATCCATGCACATAAAAGTAGGGCACTAAGATCTATAGGTCTACTAACACCGAATTGATGACCTTCGATCCGAATCCTAGCTGACTGATCAGGCGTGGACTCGTGATCTAGGGATAAGGATGAAGTAAAAAACATAAATTATTCAGAATAAATCAATAAAACCAATAGGAAAGTCACAACATTCCAGGATCGATTGCCAAGGGAATCAAGTCAAGCAGTGAGCTTAAGGCTATGGTGAGTTTAATCTCTCGATTAAAATGTTAAGTAAAACATTTTCTTTACACAAATAAATGTACAGACACGAAAGCACAAGATCAACATTAATCTGCCATCCAAATAAAAACATGTGTATTGTAGCCAAAGTCGACTTCTCTGAGTCATCGTCCCACGTGATCCATCCCGCTCTCTCTTACCGACCGTTGTGACTTCATTGGTGCCTCCCATCCAATGCTAGGGGTACTCTTCTTCTCCCTTATCCCCCAGATCTGCAAAGGGGCCACACACACTAACCCAAAGAACAACTAGCTCATGGCTCACCTCGCAAGGCCACGCTACCACTCCTCACTGATCTAGGTATCCGAACTCCCATAAGATAAGTCAGTGAAGTCATAAATTCTACAGCATAACGTTACACGTCCCAGAAGAGATCCATCCTCCTCCTCCAACCTCCTTTATATAGATTTTCTAAGTCATTTCTTTCTCAATTTCCCATTTAATTTACTGTTCAATAATTTAATTCAGAAAAATCCTCCCTATACATGTGTCACCCATCCCCTTCGTTGCACCATAAATTAATTTCATTAATTATTTAATTACTCCTATTTCCCTCACCCACCTAAAAGCATTCCTAGAATCACTCCTAGGTGTCCCCATATTCCCTTATACATTTTAATGACTTACCCCCTTACTAATTTACTAGTTGAGTTAAATTTTAGAAAGTTCTTAAGGGAAAGATTCCTTGCTAAGTTAGTCATTATGCTTTTTCCTTATGTTTCCCTTTCTCTTTATGTTTCCCCCTTTTTACCTTAGTTTCCCAATTCTTTTAAATTTCCCTCTTTCCCTTTTTATTTAAAACTCAAATTAGCAAGTGTAGACTTTAGCCTTTTCCCCCTTTTTCTTTTTAGTTAAAAATTTTAATTAACATATGTAACAAACAATCAATTTCCTCCTTTTAAAAAAAAAATTTAATCCATCAATATAATATGATTTTAATAATTTAATCGAATTTATTACCCCCTTTTTATCACATGTTTAATGATTATGATTATTATTATTATTATTCCACAAGTATCACTTAGACCTAGATTTTAATTTCCGAGGTTGGGCGACATTTTTATTAGGGAAAAAATGTTTTGAAAACTTTCTCATCACATTATTGGTTCTAAGGCCATCTAGGTTTATTCACTTATTACTTAATAACGTGACATGCCATTCAGGATGCACTAGGTGCTCCAAGGGTGCCACTCGTGTCATTCTATTTCCCTTGTGTGACGTGTCCTTCAGGATGCATTACGTGCTCCAAGGGTGCCACTCACCTCTTTATATTTGTCTTGCATGACGTTCCCTTCAGGACACACTACATGCTCTAAGGGTTCCACTCTCCTCTTGACTGACTTGGTAGACATCAAAAACCCCTGGAGTCAATACTCTGTTAGGCGATCTTGTGGGAGACTAAAGGAATCTAAGGAATAAGGTCCCTACATTATTGCATGCCCCTTAGAATCATCGTGAGCGACTGACACAATATTCCCTCACGGCTCTTGGGTCTTCTCAATCTAGGTAATCGTTAAACTATAGTTTAAAACATGGTGGGAGTGCTAGTAGGTTGTGGTAGGGTTGTTTTCCACACCTCTCCCTCAACATCTCTGGTTATCGTGCGTGGCCCCTCTACTCCACATGTGAGTCTAGTTGACAAACTATCGTCAACTTGCATCATCAACAAATTATGTTCAAAATAAAATCCATAATCATAACATCTAATCAGATGCACATATGTCATATATACAACAATAAAACCCCAATAGTCCACTCCCTGACTCGATCCGGAGTCCAAGGGTTTCATTGATGCCTCAACATCCTCGAGGTCCAAATCCTGCACACTGAGGAGAACCAAGTCAATAACACCTGTATATGTGAATACAAAAAAATAACATGTAATCACATCCATAATGCCTCATAATCATAATCAAAGGCCAATAGTATAATAACCCAGATCAATTGCAAGAAAGTTTCATGAAAGAATAAGCTCGCTCAGTGAACACAAGAGCGGAATGTTACATACACCCCCTCTTGGTCTAAACATTGTCTCGAAATTTCAAAGTCTATAAGTGTCGAAATAATGTGTATCACAGTTTCGTAGGTCTATCTATCAAACAAAAGGAAATTGTTGGCACATATCATATGCGTCCTTCCAGGTCACCGAGTACGGACTATAGTTGTCCCACTAGACCTTGACCTGATCTACTGTTCAACGACCTAGTTGTCAAATGTGATGATCCAAGATGTGGATCGGCTCAGCCATGAGTTCCCCTTCATCTGATATCACAAGGAACTCATGTCAATAACATGTGTAGGATCACTAATATATTGTCTCAAAAAATATACATGAAAAACATCATGCACATGCCTCAAAGAATCAGGCAAGGCTAGTTGATAGGCAATAGGCCCCTTTCTCTCCAAAATATTGAAAGGTCTCACTAACCAAGGAGAGGTTTTAGCTCCCTTTCCAAACTTGATCAAACTCTTATGCAGTTTTACCTAGAAGAAGACTTGATCGCCAAATTTGTAACTACGGTCGACACAGTGTGCATCAGCATAACTCTTTTAGCGATCTTGCGCTTCTTTTATGCTTTGTCTTATTGTTTTCATTTGATCTCCCATATCTTGGATCGCTTCTGGTCCCACCAAGACCCTATCCTCGATCCAACCACAACTCAAAGGCATCTGACATGGTGACCTGTAAAGAAACTCGAAAGGCGCCATCTTAATGGTGCTTTGGTAACTGTTGTTATGTGAATTCCACCAGTGGTGATAATTCTTCCCAACGCTTATGTTGGTCCATCACATACATGCACAACATGTATTCCAAGATCTGGTTCGTTCATTCAGTCTGCCTATCAGTCTCTGGGTGATACATAGTACTAAATTTAAGTTGGGTCCCCAAGGCCTCTTGAAAACTTGTCCAAAATCATCCAGTAAACACCAATCCTTGATCGGATATAATCCTATTAGGTATGCCATGTAGCCTCACAATCTCACTGATGAAAACTCTAGCTATGTCAGGTTCCTAATACTTCATACGAACATGAATAAAATGAGAAAACTTCATTAGAGTTTCGACTACCACAAAAAATCAAGTCGTGTCTCCTTGCCGTCAATGGAAATCCAACAATGAAATCCATCTAATAACCTCCCATTTCAATTCCAAAATAGTGTGTCATTATATTAATCCTACTGGATGTCTATGTTTATCCTTTACTAGCTGAAATTATAAACATATGGCCACATAGTTGACTATGTCTTCCTTCATTCCTTTCCATAAGAATAAGGGTTTAAGGTCTGCCCTCATCTTCGTGACTCCCGAGTGAGCCATGTACACTGCTCTGTGAGCCTTGTTTGGGATCAAAAATCGTCGTTTAGTGGTCTGTAAATCCAATTTTTAAACCTCAATAATCCGTCTTCGTCAAACTTAAATCCTTCAAATCTTGGTACCATGATTTTGTTTTGTCCGATACAATCCTTGACATCTTTGTACCAGTCATCGTCGTGTTGTAAAGTTATAATCTTTTCACATAGATTCGTCTGAAGAGGAAATACTGAAAATATGCATGGTCTCCGACTCAATTCATCTTCCACTCGGTTCATTGTTCCTTTTATGTATGTAATCTCGAATTCGTACTCGCTAAGCAATTCCAACCAATATCGTTGTCATGCATTCAGGTCGGTTTGCATAAGATGTGATGTAGTCTATAGTGGTCCATTTTTAGTCCAAATTTTCATCCAACAAGGTAGTGTCTGCAATCCTTCAAGGCATAAACAATTTCTAACAACTCCAAATCATGCATCGCATAGTTCTCCTCATGGCTTCTCAACTTCCTTGAAATGTAAGCAATCATCTGGCGGTCTTGCATCAAGACTCCGCCTAAGCCTTTATTGGATGCGTCAGTGCACACCAAGAATTTCGCATCCATGTCAGGGACCTTTCATATCGGTGTTGTTGTCAATAGCTCCTTGAGCCTCTAAAATGCGTCCACGCATTTCTCAGTCCAAACAAACTTCTTTTTCTTCTTCTGTAATTCTGTAATCAGATTTTCTATCTTCAAAAATCCCTCAACAAACCGTCGATAGTATCCTCCTAAACCCATGAAGCTATGCACTTCCAGGACATTCGTTGGCACAGGCCATTCCATAATAGCCTCGACCATTGCTAGATCCATGGTGATACCTTCATCGGAGATGACATCCCCCAAGTAGTGAATCTTTGACTGGTAGAATGAGCATTTAGAAAATTTCCCATAGAATTTGTGCTCTTACAGACACTATAGTACTGAGCGCAAGTGCTCGTCATGATCCTCCATTGTCCGTGAGTAAATCAAAATATCGTCAATGAATACTTGGAAGAACTTGTCCAAGTACTCGAAGAACACCTCGTTCATCAAACTCATAAATACCCCTGGGGTGTTTTTTAGTCCAAACGATAAAACACTAAACTCATAATCTCCAAACCTAATCTTAAAGGTGGTCTTAGGGACGTCATCCTCCTTGATCTGTAACTGGTGATACCCTGATCTCAATTCAATCTTGGAAAACACCGTTGTACCCTTCATATGATCATAAAATCATCAATCCTTGACAACAGATATTGATTCTTGATCGTTTCCTTGTTCAATTGAAGGTAGTCAAAGGCAGAGTTCCATGACCCATCCTTCTTTTGTATGAAAATAATAGGTGCACCCCATGGTGACACACTTGGACGTATAAGTCCCAGGTCCAAAAACTCCCTCGGTTGCAGTCTCAACTCATGTAACTTCGGGGTTGACATACGATAAGGCGTTCTCGCTATTGTTTCAGTCCCTAGTTTTAGGTCTATGGTAAACTCTAACTCCCTCTCCAACGACATCCCAAGTAAATCCTCCAGAAAGACTTCAACAAACTCTCTCAACACTGGAAGGTGTTCTAGACCTTCCGCTACTCCTTTTTCATTTAATGCAAGGATCGAATAAATCTTACACCCCTTGTGCCTGCTCTTTCGTAACTACAAGGAAGATATGAAACTCAAGGAAACTCCCTATTTTTGACCTACAATCACGCATCTTTGTCCCTCATCATCGACCAAGCCCATCCGTTTCGTATTACAGTTGAGTATTGCCTCATGCGATTCTAACCAGTCCATACCGATCACGACGTCGTATGATCCTAAGATCGTGACGTACAAGTTGGCCCTGGTGAAAAACACTCCTAGGTTAAGGTTACAACCCATAAACTTTCCCCCAACCTTTTGTTTGGCTCATGAGGCCATCTCTACTAAGATAAACTTATCCTGTTTGACTGCCCTTACCTTAATCCTTTTTAGAGCTGCAACGTAAATGAAACTCTCGGTAGCACCGAGATCTATCCAAATACTAAGGGTCTGGTTAGCGATGGTACCTGACATCTCAAGCACATTTGACTGGTTCTTTTCTTGGTGTTTATTCACCACTTCATGAATCCGATGGGCCTTGCCCAAATCTCCCACGATAGTGGGTTTAGCTGACCCAGAGCTCCGGTCCTCTCCACTGGGCAGTCATGCTGGCAATGTGGCTCCTCACATTCCAAAACACCTTCTTCGGTCTAGTAATCCTGGTACCCGAAGTAGAAGTTGGATCCTAACACTGAGGCCACTACAAACTTGTTGACCTTAAGTTTCTTGGTAAAAGGTTGCAGAGCATACCGAAGAAGATCCAAAATGGGCCTCATAGTCGGGCACCGTATGGTCGCCCTGTCACAAGGCATTGAACTCATTGAGCTGGCGCTCAATCAATTCCTTTGATAGGTACTTCTCTCAGAATCATTCCTCGAATAGGTCCCATGACACGTCTTCGACGACCATGTTCAATTGTGGCAGGAGTGTCTTCCACTATAGAAGAGCACTCCCCTTCAGTTGAAAGTTTTCCACGCAGACCTTCATGTTGGAGGTATAGTCGCGAAGTGCAGCAACTCGCCATATTCAACAACCATGCCTCAGTGGTTGCACCATCTGGGGCACCCAAGAACTCAAGAAATTTGACGTTCTC
>JZKD02S2390040.1:0-21445 GCA_000966675.3 Picea glauca | reverse complement strand
TTTTAAGGATGGAAATTTATTTTAAAATGTAGAAACCTTGGCGAATATTACTAATCCTTCATATGTCAACTATAAACGTTTGGCGATATTTTTTTTTTAAATATTCAAATTTCTAAGTATTTTATATAGTTTTTATAAAATTTTGGTGATTTTTAAGGTAAAATAATTTTATCTTATAGAATTTGGGCGAATCATTTTTAAAATAACGAATCTCGTTTTTGGAAAAACCATGGAAAATTAGCCCATGAGCAAAATTTAGCCCCTAAAATCATCCCTGCATAAAACACATAGAGCACTTATCTTTGCAAGTAAACATTCACCAACTGGATGCAGACCAAGGACGTTCCTCCCAACCATAGACATTGTTTCTCATTTACTCTCAACAACAGGTCACCCCTGATCCAGGGCTATGAATCCACAAGGATGGGTCCTAGGCCAAATCTAAAACAAACAACAATTACCTAACTAGCTCTCAGGTTTCTCAACCACACAACAAATCCTAATTTCCAGCTCTTTTTCCCCTTTAGCTTGCACAACCCAAAGAAATGAACACCTTTCTCTGCCATGCAGTTCCTCAGGTTGTTCCATTTCTCTCTAGGGCTCCAATGCTACTGGTCAGGAAATACCCCTGCTGGAAATTCCAAGGATTCTCAGCTATGGATAGTTTTGTTCGAACTACCATTAATCTCATGCACTCATGCATCCATTCCATCCTAGAATGATCAAGAATTTATTATATCCATATAGCAATGGCTCTCCTCTTCCAACCATTCATTTCCATGCTCAAACCAAGAGAACACGAGTTAGAAAGAATGAGGCACCAAAAATGAAAGAGTGAGAAGGGTGTAAGAGTGAATGGAGAAGAACAAGTGAACAACCCCCAAACAACCCAAAATAAGGGTTTATATAATTACAAGAACCAAGAACTACATAGCCTACCCACAAAGCTCATTTAACCACTTTTCTCAATTAAAACCAAAATGGGTGAATAAAATATAATAAAAATAATTATCCCCTCTAGCCCCCTCTCTCGTGGAATCATATCCCCCTATATCTTATCCTTATCCATCTTACAACCAACGATGTATTTTATTAATATATATAGATGTATTACATTTATAGGAACTCTGACCCATTTCCAACTTTATCGGCTCACCAACCTAAGTCACAATTACATAATAATTCCAGTTTATAGGGATCAAACTGGGGGTGTTATAGTGTGATATCCCATACCATTGGGATCAACTTTCCCAAGATCATTTTGAGTCACTAAAAGAATCACTTAGTAAATAACCCTTGATCAGTCCCCCAAATTTTGATAGGGATTACATCCTATATCTATTTGTCTCATATGTGTCAGTGGTAGGAGTTCTATTCCAACTAGGCGATGAACAACGTGAGAATGTCATTTACTACATAAGAAAAATCCTTTCTAGGATCCCTTTGAAATTAAAATCACGAGGAGAAGTTAGCCTTGGCAGTGGTCCTCACAGTCCATAAACTATGTCATTAAATTATGTTGCGTACCACCAAACGTGTGGCATATTCCATCCCTATGAAATACTTGCTCAGTTAGTGCCATATCAATGGAAAATTTTCTCGCTGGATCTTCGTTCTTCAAGAATATGATCTAGAGTTCACAACTCCCAAAAGAAATAAACCCCTCATTCTTGGAGAGCTGATTGCGGACCTCCCATCAAAATCAAATGAATCACCTGTTAACAAGAACTTCTCAGATGAACACTTATTCTTTCTTTCATCTAATGACCCATGATACTGAGACATTCTTGTATAGATTTGCATGCAAAAATTTAGTCCTCATCTCTCCTAAGATGATCTCTGATGCAACCATCATTAGGCCCCTCGATATCTCATCATAGGAGATGCCCTCTACCACAGGGGGGGCATACACCATACTTCGTCATTGCCTCACCATAGAAGAGGTAGAAAAAGTCCTAAATGACTTCCATAGTGGCACATGTGGAGGCCACCTCTCCAACATGTCCACTATGCAGAAAATAGTTTAGGATGGTTACTTCTATCCCATCTTATTCTATTATTACATCCATGCTATCAAGCGCCATGAGAAATTTCAATTATATTCACATAAATCTAGAACACCACCTGCTCCCCTAAATCTAGTCAGCAGGGAAGGCCCCTTTTGTAAATGTGGTATTGATTTCATCAATTACAACCCCCATCCAACAATGGGCATAAAAGTATGTCCTAATCATCGTTGACTACTTCACCAAATGGGTAGAAGCCATGCCAATGTTCAACAACACAGAAGACATTGCAACTCACTTCTTATTTAACCAAATCATTACTCGCTTTGGAGTCCCTCTCCTGCTGGTGTTTGACCATGGTAATCATTTCGAGAATGACGTATTTGCAGAGTTATCCACCAAGTTAGGGTTTAGTCATGAGTTTTATTCACCATAATATCCTCAACACCATGCTACAACAAACTATGGAAAAACATAAAACCAATTGGAAACACAAGTTATTCTCATTGTTGTGGGAATATCACATTGCACTAAAAAATGCCACCAGTTTCACACCATTTCATTTGGTTCATGAGTTTGAAGTCGTCCTCCCCATAGAATGAAAAATCCCTATAGTATGTACAAAAATCGAACTCCTACCCAACACTATTCTGATGGAGCAACAATTTCTCACACTTGAATATCTTGATGAGGACCAACAATCCTTATTACAAAATAATGAAGCGACCAAGAAATAGTCCAAAGCATTCTTTGACTCCCATGTGAACCTTTGATCATTTAGTGAAGGTGATTTAGTATTGGCCTACAACATTTCCCGTGAAACCTTAGGCCATGGTAAGTTCAATTCCCTTTGGTGGGGGCCATTCATCATTCACCATTTCCTCACTAAGGGAACCTACATCCTGGCACATCCTTAAGGGGCTACCTGTTATACCAATATTTGCCTCACCCCATGAAACTTTCTCAGAAGGCCTTTTCCATTTCCCTATGTAGACTTTAAGTCCCTTTTTGCAGTTCCTAGAGCTAAAAATTGTATTTTTCCACATATACATGCCCTAACAACGATACAACATGCGTATGCGCAGGTTGCACCATTACATCCCGTGCACATCGGGTTTTGTGACCAAAATTAAAAAATGGTGTCGGGTTTCCATGTCACATCACGAGATCCATGATCCTTGACCTTCCATATACTGGAAATGTTATGACTCGGACCTTCAGTTCCATTTGAAGGCTATAAATGGGTCATATCGAAGCTGTGGAGAAGAGGAGACGAATTCAACTTTGAGAGAAAATTTACTCTAGAGAAATTATTCACTTCACATTGAGTTTGTATCCCTTTGTCATTTTAAGTCTAAACACATTGTTCATCCCCCAAGATATTCCCTATTTGATGGAGAACCTCATTGTCTCTCTTATATGAGCTTGCCTTTGGTGGAGGATTGAAGTGGTGGAGGCCCATCTGGAAGGGACTTGGTTTCTCGGTTTCGAACGTGTCGACACGAAAGTTTGTCATTCATACACTTATGTTGATTACATTTTAATAGAAATACTCTTTTCTTGTTCAATTAATGTCTTGCAAATATTTGAATTGTTATTCCATGGGCATATTTGTTATGAATATTGATGGATTATGCTATTATATGTGCTAACTTTATATATTATCACAATATGCTTTTGTTTCTTGGTTGTTGAGGACAAGTTGCAGGTGTATTACTTTGAGTCAAGTGCTCAATGGTGGACTTCATCGAACGTCTAGATGAGGTAGGCTATTTATCTTGTCTTGTTAGCATATTTGTTTATATAGCATACTTGAGATTAGAGTTGATTTATGTATTCATTTCCATCTATTGTGGTTTACCCCATGCCATAGAGTGATTTTCCTTGTAATAGAATTGGCGATCATACTAGGGAGGGAATCTTCCTTTTGGGGTTTGGAGTATTTTTCTCTTTTGATTGCTCTCGGTTATCTTGGGTTTCTTATCATCTGATTTCTTGACATCCTATTTTCATTTTGAGTCTGAGTTTCTTGGACTTATCCTTAACCTGGTAGTGTTTCAATACATATACGCGGGTTTTTTCTGATAGATGCATACATACATGAGTTGTCATTCTGTAGGAAGCAAATGTACACGGTTTTCTCCTGAATAGTTGCGTACACCATCCTTTTTTGCTTGATTGATGAGTTTGATGTTTGTTGGGTAAGTGTTGATGGTTGATGAGTCATCTTAGGTCTCTGTCATGACTGCTAAGTGCCTGGATAGTGATAAGGAACCTTCCTTTGGTTGAATTTTTGAGCGATTTTTCTTTCTCATCATCCTTTTCATTGGTTGTCCTTGCATATTGGGTTGGGTGTTTTTTTCTTGATATTCTACTTGGTTTTTCTCTATTTACATACAGTAGGGTATTTATATCAAGCTGTCATTTTGTCCTTGCATTTTCATTCTTTTATATTGAAAATACAAAAAATATACATTTTGCATTGTTGGCATTTGATCTTTTGGGTTCTTATTGTTGATGTTAGTACACATATGGAAATATTGCATCTTATTTGAAATTGAAAAATTGAATTGAAAGTTTCATTTTGAAAATATTATCATTTATTGAGAATTGAAGTTAGGACTTTGCATTATATTCATATTCATTTATTTTACTTGTTAAGTCATAACATCATCAGTTTCACGACCACACCTTCCGATTAAACAAAGGCACTAAAAGTAACGCTGATAAATTAAAAATTTATTAGAAACGGTTTTATTTTTCAGGGTGCACAAACTAGATTAAGATTTAGAGCCTTGGAATAAGATTTTGTGAGTAAACTTCTCCAAGGCTATTAAACTCAGCATATGTGTCTGACTAAGGGAGTGGTGAAATCCATTGTAAAATTGGTGACTTCAGGAGGCTCCGCTCACACCGAAGTTAAGCACGAGGTCGCGCAAAGTTGGATGAGGAAATATCCCTTCAATACCTTCTTATCGTCGGAGATATTTCTAGGGATCTATTTGTATATGGTGGGTCTTGCTAGTACGTTTACCTCTATGAGAGGTGATTCTTTCGATATTTCTGTATTTTTTACCCTACCCATATGGTGGAACTTACTTACGACTGTTCTCCTGTGCATTGGTTATATGGTGGTGGCTTAGTCGCTTGACATAGGTAGCCACATAGGTTACTTGTGGGGGTTATTTTTCAGGTACCCTGGGTCAGATAAGGGTTGGGAAACACACAACCTTTATGGAGGATTGCCTCTCTAGGGGGATATGACTGACTGGTTGTTAAGCCCATGAGGGCCCTTATAATTGATTCTGATACCTCCGATCTTTTGCAGGGAGTCTCAGGCCCCTCTTGGTAGAGGCATACCTACTTTAGGGAGGGAGGCCTCTTTCAACCACTTTATTATGTTTGTGTGCATATTGGCCTTTCGTTTATTTTGGTGTGCTCTTTGATTGTTAGTTGTCCTTAGGATTTGTTTTTATATCTCAAGTCTTGAGTCATCGTGGACCCAGAACAACTTCCTCGCAAGTCTCACCATCTGTTAAAGTTACCACCGCATCTTGAGTATTTTCCTTCTAAAAGGAATAAATTTATCAAACATGGTGCACACACCTCCACCTACCAGAATTGTGGTCATATAAGTATGAGTACTGAGTCGAGTCAGAAATATACTCGGAGTCCTTCAACTCCCATACCCACTATAGTTAATGGTAATCCTTTGACACCTTCAACCACCATGTTTTTAGTTCCAGAGGTTCCCATCATCACTCTTGTCTGTCCTATAGTTAATAATCAACCTATAGTCACGAACCCTTTTGGGCCTCTTTTTCATTCGCCAATATACAATACTCATTCCATTCCTACGACCTCTAGCCCTTTTTCTTATGGTATGTCAAATTTCACATCGCAATTTTCATCCTCCATTCCAGCGTCTAATTCGAATATTAGTATTGGACTTGGGGGCATGGCTCCTCTGCATATTCCATTTTCGTTTGGTGGTGCTCATATTCCTCAAACAAATCCTACGGTTGGAAGCCTTCCTCCTTTTCACCCCGTGTCTAATATTGGTCTTAATGCTCCTGGATGGAGTAGCCAACCTGACGAACAAGATGTTGCTTATGTTCCATCCTTTACAACTACCTCCTCCACACCGATTCTAACCAACATGTTTGGCATGATGAATCACCTCTATCCTCCGAATTCACACCTAGAGGAGTTCACTTTCACACCTTGGGAAACCCCCAACCTGGAGCTACTCTGGTTGGGGGAAATATTTACAATCCTCATCATCACATTCCTACTAGAATGGTGCCCAACCAACAGTTTATGAATCAGTTAGAAGGGGGTTTTTAAAATCCCAGACAGGGCCATGGTGCATACCAGAACCATGGATGGGTTGTGGTTCCCCAACAACAATCTTTCTTGGGAGCTTGGGGCCAGATGCTGCAACCCCATCTCCCTTTTCTAGCCACACTCAATTTTCCAGAGTTGTCAAGATTAATGAATGACCCTGTGCATCATGACCCAACATGGCCCCCCATCCCCACCAAGCTTCCTTCGTATATTATGAAATTTGAGGGCAATATTGGTGAGGATCCTAGTGATCACACCACTACTTTTCATCTTTGGTGCTCTTCTAAATCCATTAACAATGATTCTATTTGTTTAAGATTGTTTCAATGCACCCTCACGGGGGTCGCAGTGAAATGGTATATAGAGCTACCGGGGGGGAGCGTACAAATTTTTTAATAAGATGGTTTTATTCTTCCTCAAACACTTCCAATTTCTAGTTCGTTACGATGTCGGCATAGAAATTTTGTCGGCCTTCTGCCAGGACAAAGCCACCCATATCTCATATCACATCCAAGAGTGGCGTAGACGGAAGAGATTGATCAAGGCCTACATTTCTCTAGATTTCCTATTGGAATGATTCCTTAAGTCTTTACATCCTTATATTTCAAAGGATGTTTCTACATCCATAGTTACATTTGAGGAAGAAGTGATTTTTAAAGTCCAATAGTTAGATATTATATATGCTCAGTCTGGGAGGTTATACAAACTTCTTCCTGACGCACTGAGGTCACGTTATGACCCTAGAAAAAATCCTGGGCCTCATGCCGATGGCATTGTAGGATCCATAAATGTTAAATATACATACTTGGTGACAAGCTAATTGAAATATTTGTCTCTAAACTAGTCTCTAGGAAGGAAAGCTTTGTCTGTGTCCTCCACTCCCACTCAGTCAGTGGATGTACATTATGTGCAATTGTTGACCAACCTGAATGGTAACTAGCACCCAGGAGGGAATGAAAGGAAAGGACGTGGTAACAATCGTAAGGGTGGGAGGAATAATAATAATAATAAACCTAAGAACAACATTAACAATGATAAATTGAACAATAATGTTGGTGAGAGAAAGAAAGAAAGGCGAAAGGTGAAGTTTCCTTGCAAGATTTGTACTGATGATCACCTTACCCACTTGTTCCCCAAACTCGTGGAAGTTGCAAGGCTTTTATCTCTACCGCCCACTGTGTTGACTAATCCTTTTCCGCATAATTAACATAAGGCCTCGATCTCCTCTAATGCTAGAAATGCAGTGAGTGGAAGTTAAAATCCATCGGTGCAAGTCGATGACCGTCTATGCATCAATATGGTCAAGTCTTAGGTTAATGTAGCCACTTGGTCTCACGATTACAGTTCTTCACAGACTTATCTAGGTCTAGAGTATCCCCCTCCTCCGGAGATTCCTTTATAGATTGAAAAACCAGAGCCTCCGCCTTGTATTCTGAAAGGAGTACTCAAACGCTCTATCCACAACCTTAATGCTAGAGCTTCCTAAAATTACTCTATTGTTGAGGATTTGGGTCAAACCCCTTAAGCGATGTCGACTCTGGAGGTACTCCAGACGTGTCCTTCATAGAGGAATGCCTTGTTACATGTGTTAAGATCTATAGACCCCTGTGGCTCTAAGGTTATCAAGTTTGACGTCACGGATGTAAAGTCTTGCTTTCCTTACCATGTGGCCTTTAAAATCCATGAGGATTACTCAAAGTATACCATCAAACGTATTGTTATTGATGTAGGCATTTCAACATGTGTGATGTCCCTAACCTGTTAGAAATCCATTGTCTCTCCAACCCTCTCTCAATCTCCGACCATGTTGACCGCATTTGATGGTCGTTCTTTCCATCCCCATGGTATTATTCTTGCATTTCTAGTCCATCTAGGTGGGAAGACAGTGGAGGTGGATGTCGAGGTGGTTGATGCCCCCCTTGATTATAACTTACTACTAGGACATAACTGGAAATTTTATATGATTACATTTGTATTGTCTGTCTTCTGTACTTTATGTTTTCCTCATGATGGGAAAATCATGACGATCGATCAGTTGTCCTTTCTGTATTCTATCCCCAATGCATCAGTTGGACTTTCAATCCCCATGATAGAGAATTCTCAGCCGACAACTGAGAATATTGGTGTCAGAATGTATTCCTCCCTTATGGGTACCTTTGATTTCACTGCACCAATTCATAATATCTATGCCATGTACAGTAGGTATGCTTCGTCAATGAGGTATGTTCCTTTCCACAATTCATATTTTAATGACCCTTGGACCCTACCTTCCCGGACCATGTCTTGTGAAGGTCAGTCACATATTGGAATGGAAGTTCCATTGTCAGCAGCAAAGATAGTGTATCAGGTTGTTCTCGACTCTACTACCGACCCAGATCTTGTCTCCTTGCAAACAGACGAGGAGGATCCTGTTCTCCGACCCATATGGTCCATTTCATCATCTTGCTCACATGATTGCCTCGACGACACTTTACTTTTAGATAAAGTGATCTTAGAGGCCATTAGTGGTTCTGATAGGCCATGGGATGATATGCATCATCGGTCTTACTTTCTCCCAGAGCTTGTTAAGATCGAACAAGACGATTTTAGATATACCTTGAGTGAGATAGTCGATAACACTGTAGTTCCACTTGATACGCATGAAATTTATGCCGAAGGAAACATGGCAAGTATCTCTCCTACCGTCATGATCAATATATCTCGTATTCCTGGTAAATTTGAAAATATACATATCGGTGTGGATTGCTCGCCTGAAGAAATTCAGATCTACACCAATCTCTTCAAATAATTCTATGACATATTCGCCTAGTCATATGAAGTGATGCCAGGAATTGACCCTCGAATTGTCGAACATGAGATTAATAGCTACTCGAATGCTAAGCCTGTTAGACAACAACTTAGAGTTGTTAAACCGAGGAAGGCTGCTGCTATTAAGGCCGAGGTGGAGAAAATACTGAATGATGGTTTTATCTACCTGGTTCCCTTGACTGAATGGGTATCCAATCTCATTCCCATAAATAATAAGCAAGGAACCATCTGTGTATGCATGGAATTTCGAGACTTGAATAAGGATTTTCCTAAAGATAACTTCCTGACACTTTTCATTGATCATATTCTCGATGAGTGTGCGGGAAGCGAAGTTTTTTTATTTTACGGATAGATTTTTAGGATACAACCAAATTCAGATTAAACCCGAGGATCAACATAAGACGACATTTATTGGTCCTTGGGGTACATTCTCATACTGGAAAATGCCTTTCGGCCTTAAAAACGTCGGAGCAACCTTTCAATGAGCCATGACCTTCACTTTTCATGATCTCAAGCATATAGTCGAATATTACCTTGATGATCTCACTGCTCACTCTCACAAGAGAGTGGATCACTCTACCCATCTTCGGCTAGTTTTTGAAATATACCGCTATTATCACATCTGTTTGAACCCTCATAAGTGCATCTTTTGCGTTAGATTGGGTCGTCTGTTAGGATTCTTAGTTTCTGAGTCTGGGATCATGGTGGATCCTTTAAAGGTTGAGGAAATACTTTGGTTTCCTCTCCCGTGTAACATTCGTTAGCTTCAAGGTTTACAGGGGAAAAATAACTTCTTACGTTAGTTTATAGTAAACTATGCCAATATTACTAAGAGTTTCATGCATCTCTTGAAGAAGGACACTCTTTTTATATGGGATGATCAAGCCCAGGAATCCTTCGATGCTCTGAAGAAAGCCTTGGTATCGACGCCTCTGTTGAACCCTCTGGACTACAGTAGAGATTACTTGCTTTATATCGCCGTGTCTGAAGGAACATTTAGTATGTTTTTAGTTAAGGAGGGTTATGAGATCCATGCGCACATTGTTTACTATCTTAGTCGAAACATAGTCGACCCTGAACTCAAGTATTATTATATTGAGAAGATAGCTTTGGTTTTTGTTCACGTAGTTCAATGATTATGACACTATATATTGCTTTCCAAAACTACCATAGTTGCTAATGCCAACCCATTTCAATATGTCCTTACTATGTGTATCATAGGGGGTGTTGGTCCTAAAGTCTGCACCTGACCGCTAAAGGGCAGAGATAGGCCACCTCATGTTATGAATGGTTTGTTTTTTTGTTTATGGGTCAGTTAGAGGGTTTGTTTACCAAGACATGAGCATATTTTGATTGGCCAAATGACATGGATGAACATCCTCCTTGGCTAGTGGCACACTAAGGATAGACAAGTGAGACAGTAAAGGTAAAAATAGAGAAAAACAACAAACCATTCAATTAACAATCTTCCGCCATAAGTTTAAATCTTAAAATATCATTTCAAGCATTAAACATGTACCAAAAACATAATTATCCCCACAGGTTGCAACAAAAACAAATATTTATCAAAGCATAACTGTTAGCACGGGTTGCTTATTAATAAAGACAAGTTATATAGTAGCTGAAGGAAAATAAGCGTACTTCACACAAATCAAAATTGTATTCAAGATAAGAAACACATACGAATTTGGACACAAACACACTTTTAACAATAGTATCTTCACCAGGTAGAGAGATTTAATCCACGCACAGAATGGGTCCAACCAGTTGTTGTATTGATCTTTTCTCCCAAAAAAATGAACCCTCAAAACATACAAAAACTGCATATTTATCAGAGTTGTAGAGGTTTTTGTCCATCTAGGACTGAGACTTGACTCTACACTACTAGTTGTAAAACAACTTTTTAACTTAACTAGAAATTGTTGGAGTATAGTAATGTATACTTCACACTTGAATAAATAAGAAAGAGTGGTTCTTATCACACATAAAATACCACTTATTATGCCTGAAATTAAAAGAGTTTTGAACTAAACAATTAAAAATTGCTATTTTCAATAAAATTAGACTGATGCATGCGTTCGAGCGAACTGAGATCTGACAGAAAATGACTAGGAGTGACAAAGCCAAGTTCTGTATTGATCATGGGCATGCATGTGTGTTATTGGATGCCAATGGAGATAACTGAATGTATTGGAAGTGAAAGAAGCAAATCATCTGGTGTTTTCCCGGAGTCTCTAATATTCTTTTTGCAGACTGGATTATAGTTTCCCCAATTATGGTTTGGCGTTGCAGAGTCCGAATTCCATAACTTCTATTCTATACTTGTTGTCTATCATCGAACTACTTCCATATGAGCAATTTGATGACGTGGACTAGCTCGACGTTCCCTAGTTTGGTGCCTCTTTCAAACTTTAAAATATGCCATTAACAGAGATAATCCATTCTAATATTTCGGCATTCGGGATTTTTGGAGAACAAAATGTTCATATCTCCCAGAGGGTCGGAGTCATTAACCACCAATTATGCTAATTAACCTGAGATTAATAATTTAATCATTAATTATTTCAAGAGTTCGGGACTATGAATGCTAAGTTTGAGAATCTCCTGAAGTGACATGGCAGTTCGGGACCCACTTTGGTTGTTCGAGGCTCCGACACTTCGAGGGTTCGAAGAACTATGATTTCTTTGATTTGAAATCCTCCAGAGTGATAATCTCCTAGAGTTCTAATCATGTTTATCTTAATTAACCTGGGATTATCCTTTAATCATTGGGTGTTCGGGAGTTTGGGCTCCAAATCTTTTGGAAACTATGTTAACTCTCGATCAAAATATCCCAGAGGAAATTTCTCCGGAGTGACGTGGAAGTTGTGACATCACAACCGATGACATGTCATGAAAATAAGGGTGACACATGTCACCCGGAATGGGGAAAATGGCACTGAAAATTCTTGAAATGAGTGCCACATGCCGACGGCTGATGGATGCCACGTGTCACCATGGATTAATGCTATGTGTTAGTGTAGATGAGTTCTACATGTCTCTGGCACTTCAGGACTCTGACTCTTTGGATCTTTGGGATATTTTGAATGAAGAGTGTGGATATCTCCCGGAAAACCGACCTTCCAGAGTGACACTGAATTTCAGAGCTCTGGCCCTTTCGGGCTCTGGTACTTCGAGGGTTCATGATTGTCTTGAAGTTAAAACTCACGGATGTTTAATCCTACAGATATGACATGGCAGTCTAATGTGGCATATCACTGACGTGTCACATAAAGAAGGGTGACATGTGTCACTCAAAATATTACATATGACAGACCCAAATATGCTTGAAATGAGTGCCACATGTCGTGATAGGATTATGCCATGTGTCATGATAGAAGAGTGCCACATAATTCATCTCTTCGGCACTTCGTCTAATCAACACTTCGACGATTTGGATCTGACATGTCCATGATGTCACTGTCGTTGATCGACACTTCGACTCTTCGGTTGATTGGCACTTCGGCTCTTCGGATCTGATGTGTTCCTGACATCATGGTCGCTGACGTGTCCGCATGAGGAGAGTGACACATGTCATCCATAAATGGGTAGATGGTGTAAAAAAAGGTGTTTGAAATGAGTGCCACGTGTCTCCACTGATGAATTCCAGGTGTCAGTGCTAGATAAATGCCACGTGGCTCCGATGTTTCGACGTTCATAAGTTTTGAGTGCTAAGTATGGAGACCTCCCAGCTGGGTGATCGCCAAAGCGATGCAGCGTTCGACGCTCATGAGTTTTCAACAAATATTAGCTCGAAAGTTTCAATGCCGAATTCATGGAGTGACTTATGTGTGACTCTTGCGATTAAACCTCGCATAAGTTTTGGAACCTCGAAAGTGCGAGAGAAATTGATCTGATGGCCTGTTCGATCTCCACCATTGAAATTTAACCTGCATGTTTGGCTTGAAATCTAACCCCGAAATGAACTGCTCTGGATTGTTGCGTCTTTCTTATGGAAGCTTAGTATGCATACAAAGGAATTGGTGGTCCTGGGTGTCTCCTACGCACACGAAATAACTTGGTGGACTTGGTGCATGCTCAATCAATGGAAAACATGATGACAAGTATTTCGAACCAAATCACGACATGCAATTATACTTCAAGAAAAATAGAAACAAGATTTGAAAAGACTCAATCAAAAATAAAAACGATAGAAACCAAGTCATTTAGAGATGGGAAGCCATCTTAACCAATCGGAAGAGGAATAATTTTGATGAAGGCATACATAAATGAGAGAGGAGGGGTTGGGGTGCAGCCTTAGGTCTCAACAGAAGGAAAATATAATAAATGGATTGTCATCTTGCAAGAGTTTGAAATTGATTTTGCTTCAGCGAAATCCAATAAATATCTAGTTTTTTCCAAGTTAATATTGAACTTCCCTTGGTTAGATGAGGATTTTATTCATGTCGATTCATTTTCGGATGAACACATTTTCCTTGTCTCATCGTCAGATCCCTGGTATGGAGATATTTTGATCTACCTTCAAACCTTGAAGTTCTCTCAGCATCTTTCGAGACACGATCGATGATGCATACAATATCAAGCTAAGAACTACGTTATCATCGACGACACTTTGTATCACCGAGGCGTAGATAATATCTTGCGTCGTTGCTTGATTCATGAAGAAGATGAGTCCATTCTTAATGACTATCACAGTGGGGCTTGTGGTGGTCATCTATTTTGGCTTGCGACAACCCAACATATTTTGCGAGTCGATTATTTTTGGCCATCTATTTTTAAATATTGTGTCAAAGAGGTCAAGAAGTGTCAGCCTTTCCAGGTGTTCGCTCTAAAGATGTGATCACATCCAACCCCTCTTCACTCGATCATTATCGTCGATCCCTTCACCAAGTGGGGGGTGGATTTTTTGGATTGCAACCCAACTTTGACTGGGGGGCATAGACATATTATTGTGGTCGTAGACTACTTTACTAAGTGGGTCGAGGCCATGCCTACAATTAAATATGATGGTAAGATTGCTGCATTTTTCGTGTTTAATCAAATTATATCCAGGTTCAAAATATCGAGTGAGATTTCCATTGATCATGGCAATCAACTTTAGAATGAAATGATGAAAGAATTAGCATCAAAACCAGGGTTTAAACATGGTCATTATTCCTCCTACTAACCCCAGGAAAATTTACAAGTAGAGGTCGTGAACAAGTCTCTCGAGACCATTTTGTAGAAAACTGTCAGCCAGAGCAAATCTGATTGGCATATCATGCTTTACCCTACGCTTTGGGCATACCAAAACTGGGTTAAAAATTCCAACGATTATTCTTTGTTTTAGTTAGTACATGGTGTGGAGTTGATTCTTCCTATTGAATGCAAAATCCCTTCTCTTAGACTGGCAGTTGAGCTCCTACCTGACACTTCCGAACTAGAAGAACGCCGTGTATGCCTAGAGATCCTAGATGAGCAATGTCGATATGCCTCTATGGCTATCAAAGTGAATAAATGGCGTGTCAAGGTCCAATATGATAATTTTGTTTATCCTCGGAAGTACGCTAAGGGGGACTTGGTCCTCTTGTATGACCAAGCCAAAGAACCACTAGGGGGGGGGAAATTTCAATCCCATGTGGCACTATCCTTATATCGTGTGACTTGTCTTAGAAAAAGGAGCCTATGAATTAGAATATTATGAAGGGAATATGATGGTTGAGCCTAGGAATTGGTTCTACTTGAAAATATATTACTCTTGAGCCCTAAGATTTGGCGTAACTCTTTGTATACTAATGTATTTTAGTGTATATATATCTTTTCCTTTGTGTCATCGACTTCTTATCGAGTTTTCCCTTGGTTGGAAGATGTCAATGGAGTTGTCAGTTTACTCAGTATTCACAAAAGGTTCCAGTCATCATACACGGAATGTGGCTTCCGCCGCTTGGGTCGTTTACTCACCTGAGGTTCAACTGGTGTCTTTAGGTGGTGTTTCTCTAGGGCCATCGATGAATAATGTGGTTGAATATAGCGTTGTTATAGAGATTTTATGCGATTCTATTTCACATGGTATTCATTCTTTAGAAGTTCACCTGGACTCCTAGTTAGTAGTATGTCAGTTGAACGACAGTTACCATGTGCGAGATCCTACTCTACTCTGACTGATCCAAAAAGAACTTTTAAAGACTAAGGTTGAGTTTTAAAAGACGAGTTCATTAATCGTTTAGGAATTGAAGAAAGAGGAAGAATTTAATGATATAACATGGCATCCATAATAAGATATGCAGATCTGAAATTAAGCACAAATAATCAGCAAATGATAACAACAAAGTTGTTATCGGAGTTCAGAAATATCACCTACGTCTTTGGGTCTTTGTCACAGTGGGTGAGGCTTTCTTATTTCTCTTCAAATCATCAAAATTACATTAGAAAAGTGTCAAATGGATTACAAACTAGTCTAGTTGTGTTGTGCTAGAGATCAAGAACCCAACACAATTGACGACACTGAAAATGGTTGAGCGAAGCTCTTGGAATTGGCCCACAAAGTTCCTCTCCTCAATGGCTTCCCTACATAAAAATTTCTTTGGCTTTACAATTCTTCAACATTTATCCTCTTTTGAACCTATCTGAGGCTGCTAAGAACCTCTGGTTTATATAGGTATGAATTTAGCAACAACCTCCCAACTTCCCCCCAAGATCTGGCCTCAAAAAGGGCTCCAAATCGTCCAATAATGGACAAAATCTCCCAAAAACGGGATTAAAATCAAATAAAAAAGATATTATATAGTTTTAAAACCCAAAATTGGGCAAATCTTAGCGCAGACGCTGAATTTCGGGCTCCTGGTCCTATGGCGTTGTTCCATGTGTCCTTGGACTAGTGCGTTGGCCCCTTACCCTTCGGGTCCTGGTGATGTGGCTTGGTCCATGTGTCCTTGGGCTAAGTCTCCACCTGCATATAACCGGTTAGGCCCCCGTTGACCAGGGATTATCCTTGAAATCACGCCACCATAAAATTAAATTTATATTGTGTCGAATCACAAACAAGACACACGTATAGGAGAGTTGGTTAGCGCCTAGTTTGTTAAGTCGTTGGTGCCCATGGAGGTCAGGGGTTCGAATTCCCAGAACATTATAAAAAAAAATTTTAGCTGACATGGGAAAACTCTGGGGTGCCACGTAGCACCCTTTGATTGGGCCACATGTTGCCCTGTGATTGGCCCATACTAGTATAGTCATTTTTCAGTCAATCGACAACGTCACCTTCATACATTCCAGTCAATTGTCCAGTCAGCACTGCCACATCACCACTGTACATGCCACGTCATCGTCATACCTGCCATGTGTCCTCCATACTTACCACGTGTTGCACTGTCGTACCTACCACGTGTCACATATGTACTACACAAATTTCATCTGTACAACCACGTGTCAGCCTTTCATTGGGCCACGTCACTGTACGGACTTCCATTTGGCATCTGTATAGTGCCACGTGTCAAATGCGTACAGTGCCAACTCAACCCGAAAATGTCGAATCTGAGTGACACATGTCACCTCTTGATGATGTAATGTTAACATGATGATGTCATGATGACATCATGCTGACATCATCCTAACGTCACATGTCGTACTCATGACGTTAGTGTTGACTTTGACCTAGTTGACTTTTTGCCTGTTTGGGAATTTGATCAAAACACGATAACTTTCGCATATGGTGTCTGTTTGAGGAAAAAAATTATATGACCGAAGTCATCACAACGAGACGAACACAATGGTGTTGGTTTCATCTGATTTCGATAACTTTGATCTTTAGGCCTTCCTAGACCCATTTTGGTTCCTAGATCCATTTTGGATCATGCCTCCCCACTAAGACCTTTTGGTCCTCCAAAAGGATACTAACCAGTAATCAAGTGCGGGATAAGACACCCCAGTTGTTCTCTATCTTTAAATTTTTTCCTGTGTACCTGTCTCATCAAGATCAATTGCAAAACAACCATGACAACTGGAAGCATATTGTTAGCCACTATTACTCTGTCACATCTTATTGAAGCCACTACCATCCATGTTGAAAACATTAGGAATGATAACATTATAAATATGATTGCAAATGAGCTAATATGTTTGTAGTACTTGCATGACATTAGCTTATCTTGAAGAAAAGTATGATTGAACTTCCATTCTACAATCATCTCATGTTCTTGCTTAAGATCAATTGCTTGATCTAGCAAAATTATAGGTGTGTTGCTTGCATGAGTTGCCTTCCTTAATTGTTCCATTGTTTGAAGAGATTGATTTTATTTTAAGTGATGAGCATGCACAACATATTCGTTTCCTTCTTTGATTAAGTGATATTGATTATGTTCCCTGTAGAAGATTTCTTTGCGATCATACAAATAAGGACTTCCTAAGACCATTCCACATTCATTGAGTGGCACCACATCACAGGGTACCTCATCCACAAATTTTGATGAAATTGAAAAATGTAAAGTGCATTGCTTTGTTATGTGTAATTTATGATTGTTGCTTGTCCATTTAAGTGAGTAAGGTTTATGATGCATCTGAGTTTTTAATCCCAATTGTTTAACCACTTCCTATGAAATCAAGTTAGATTGAGATCCACTATCTATCAATGTGTTGACCTTAGTATGCCTCATTATGACCCTTATGTGAAACAATTTACTTCTAGAATCATATCCATCACCAATTTTACCTGTCAAACCAACTGTTGTGATTTTAGACTCATCACCCAAATCTAATCCCAAGTTTGTTGGTCATGTTGTTGTTGCAACTGTTTGCCTCCCTTTCCTTTCTTTGAACCACTTCATTTTCTTCTCGATATGCAATTTCCACCAATGGTCATCATCATGCCCCTCTTTCTTGCAATGCTTGCAAGAGAACTTCTCTTCCCTTCTTGTCACTGAATTTTCTTTCTTACCATTCCACTTCCTTTTTTCCAACTTTCTTGAAGACGATTCCCCTGATACACCAACTCTTGTTTTCCCTGCCTCTATGTATGTTGCTTGAACATAAACCTCATCAAGATTAGTAGGTCTAAACATAAATAAAATGTTACGAATATTTGAAGGTAAACCTCCTATATACTTCATAAGAGTTTATTGGGTATGTAATGGAATGTCTAACATTAATACCATCTTACAAAATTCATTTGTGTATTCTTGCACTGTTTGTCCCTTTCTTAGTTTAAGACCTTGCCATTCAATAAAGCCTTCTCTTTATAACCCAAAGGATAAAATTGTTTTTTAAGTGAAGAAACAAAACCTTGCCATGATGGAAAAACATTACCCACTTTTTGCATGCCATTTTGCAACTTGCTTTTCCACCATATGAGTGTTGTGCCTACAAGTCAAAGCGATGCCAATTTTATTTGAGTTTCCTCATCTTTGATTTGTTTCACACTGCAATACAATTCCATATGTCTAACCCAATTATTAAGCCTCTCTGCATTGACTTCACCATCATACATGGGTAATTCAAACTTCACATCAAGCTTAAGTAAAGGCATATCATGTTTATGTTTATGGGAATGTTTTCTTGAGGTGGATTTGGAAATTGTACTTGAAGAAGAAGAAGTTGATGGAGAAGAAGGAGGTGAAGGAGGAGGTTTAGGAGGATCCTCTCCTTCTTCAATTTTGGCTTTTGAAGATTCACCTAGAAGTGGTCTCTTCCGCTCCAATTAATCATCATATAAAACCTTTACCATCTCTGACATGGCGAAAAAGGTCTTTCGAAACTCTATCTCGTCATGAGAAAGTCCCTCTTCCGAAGCCATCTTCTCACTTTGAGAAGTTCTCTTTCTCGATCCAATCTCAGGATTCTCTTCAAAAATCTCGCCTTCCCCACGATTTATCCTTTCCTCAGTAATCATGAAAACTCAAAAACCAATTGTCAACCTACTCTGGTACACTTGACCTGAAAAGACCTTTTAAAGACTATGGTTGATTTTTAAAACATGAGTTCATTAACCATTTAGGAATTGAATAAAGAGGAATAATTTAATGATATAACATGGAATCCATAATAAGATATGAATATCTGAAAGTAAGCACAAAGAATCATAAAACCATAACAACAAAGTTGTTAACGAAGTTCGACAATATCGCCTACGTCTCCGGGCCTTTGTCTCAGTGGGTGAGGATTTCTTATTTATCTTCAAAGATTCAAAAGTACATCATAAAAGTGTCAAATGGATTACAAAATGGTCTGTATGTGTTCTTCTAGACCTCAAGAACCCAACACAACTGACAACACTAAAAACGGTTGAGCGAAGCTCCCAGAATTGGCCTGTAAAGTTCCTCTCCTCAATGGATTCCCTCCATAAAAATGTCTTTGGCTTTATAATTCTTCAACATTTCTCCTCTTCTGAACTTGTTCCAATATGCCAAGAAGCTCTGGTTTATATAGGTATGAATTTGGAAACAACCTCCCAACTCCCCCCCAATATCTGGCCTCAAAAAGGGCTCTAGATCCTCCAATAATGGACAAAATATCCCAAAAAGAGGCTTAAAATCAAATAAAAAATATATTAAATAGTTTTAAGACCCAAAATTGGGAAACTTTGGGTGTAGCCCTTGAATTTTTGGCCCCTGGTCCTATGGCGTTGTTCCATGTGTCCTTGGACTGGTGTGCTTGCCCCTTACCCTTCGGGTCCTGGTCATGTGGCTTGGTCCATGTGTCCTCGGGCTAAGTATCCACGTGCACATAACCGGTTAGGCCTTGGTCTCCATCCCCTGGTTGGTCGGGGTTGGCCCCCGCCGACCAGGTCTTATCCCCAAAATCATGCCACCGCAAACTTAAATGTATATTGCACCAAATCAAAAACAAGCCACACATATAGGAGAGTTGGTTAGCGCCTAGTTTGTTAAGTCGTTGGCTCCTGTGGAGTTTGGGGGTTCGAATCCCCAGAACGCTATAAAAAATATTTTTAGCCGACATAGGCAAAATACGGGGTGCCACATGGCACCCTTTGATTGGGGCACGTGTCATCCTGCGATTGGCCCGTACCAGTACAGTTAGCGACACAGTCAGTGTCCAGTGAGTCGGCCATGTCACCTTCGTACAACCCAGTTAGTTGTCCAGTCATCACTTCCATGTCACCATCGTACATGCCACATCATCGTCGTACCTACCACGTGTCCTTCATACCTGCCACTTGTCGCACTATCATACCTGCCACGTGTCAACCTGTCATTGGGACATATCAATGTACGAACTGCCACATGTCAACCTGTCATTGGGACACATCAATGTACGAACTGCCACGTGTCAAATCCGTACAATGAGAACTCAGTCTGAAAAAGATAAATCTGAGTGACACATGTCACCTCCTAGTGATGCCACGTTAGTATGATGACATCATTATGACATCATCCTAACGTCACCTGTCGTATTGCTGACGTCAGCGTCGACTTTGATCTTGTTGACTTTTTGCCTATTTGGGAATTTGATGAGAATGCAATAAATTTCGCATATGGTGTCTGTTTGAGGAAAAATATTATATGAACGGAATCAATGCAAAGAGATAGAAGCAATGGCGCTAGTTTCGTCCAATTCCAAGAAATTTTATTTTTAGGCCTTCCTGGACCCATTTTGGTTCCTGAATCCATTTTGGATCACCGACGATTCCTACGGGTACGACTTTTGGAATGGCATTTTTATTTTATTACTTATCATCACATACCTAGAATTTCTAATTATGTATCCGATGCATACACTAATTATGTTTTAGATTGACATTTGTCACATAACTAAAGCAAATAAAACACATTCACCAATGTACACATTGTAATATAAGTAAAGTCGAAGGCCAATGTTTTTTATATTTTATCTCTCCAAAAAATACGGTGTCCTAGTACAAAATTGGGGCTCACACCCTCAAAATACATATATGGCCGATCAATACAATAACCACGACATCTACGCCTATGGCATTAGATGTGTGTCATGATAACATAGTACGACGTTTGTGAGATATTGAAAGATTCCCACCCAAGCACGGGGCACACCTACCACTTTCCACTGCATCTCCTCCAACAGATCCTCTACTTGAACCATGGGAATTCTTTGCGTCAAACAAGATAGGTTTCCATGCATGTTTTGAAGCACTCTCTTAGTGTCTCCTCCCGCTGGCTCATCACCCCGGTGTCTCTGTCGATTCGTGGGAGTCCGTCCAGCCTATGCGGACCCACATCTACATAACAATACATGTTTTATTTAGTACTTGACATCATCCAAAAATATTTTTTTTTCCTCTACAAAAATACAAAAAAATAAAATATTCAAAAAAAAAA
>JZKD02S2390039.1:366860-388421 GCA_000966675.3 Picea glauca | reverse complement strand
ATTCCAACAATTGGTATCAAAGAAGATTCTTCAAAAAGTAAATTTAACAACTTGGAGGAAGATCATGGAGAGAACAGATATGTATAAGAATGGAATACCACATTTTGATGGACAAAATTATGCCTTCTAGAGAATATGGATGAAAACATATGTACAAGCACGGGGATTTGAAGTTTTTAAATTAGTAGTAGACAAATACAAAGAGCGTGCCAATCCTCCAACAGATAACAATGGAAAGAAACTCATTCAAAACAATTCAAAGGATAAAAATGATATATTGAATGGTATGGTTGATCCAGTATATGTCAAGGTTATGCATTGTGATTCTACAAACGATATTTGGTACAAAATTTAGAATTTTTATAAAGCAGATGAAAAAGTCAAGGAATCCAAGCTTCAGACATACAGAGGTCAATTTGAACACTTGAAAATGAAGGAAGATGAAGACACTGTAGCTTAATTTTTATGAATTGATGAAATAGTGAATGAAATTAAAGGATTGGGAGAATAATTTGATGAATCTATGATTGTTCAAAAGGTACTAAGATCTCTTCCAATGAGATTTGATCCTAAGATTTCATCACTAGAAGAAAGATCATATCTGAGTATGAAAAGTATGGATGAGCTACATGGAATATTTACAGCTTATGAAATGAGAACAGGATAGGAGAATCCATCCAAGAAAGAAGAAGCCTTCAAAGCATCCAAGAAGACAAAGAAAAATAAAAGGCCTGATTCAAAGCCAAATTGTAGCTATAACGATGATTCAGAGGAAGATGAAAAAATGGCCAACTTCGTAAGGAAATTGAAGAAAGGAACCAACAAGTACAAAGGTATGCTTCCCTTCAAATGTTTTAATTGTGGTAAAATCAATCATTTTGAAAATAAGTGTCCTTATGCTAAGAAGTCATATAGTGATGAATAAGAAGACCCCAAGAAAGAAAAGAAATATCAAAAAGGGAAACATGAAAGCAGATAAAAAAAAAAGTCTCCAATAAAAATCTCTACTAAAAAAAAGACAGTTCATCGTCTGATGAAAGCGATTGTGACTCAGAGAAAGTACTCTTTATGGCTATGGAAAATAAGAAAATAACTCCCAAAAGTGAAGAAGAAGGCGAAGTAGATATTGAGGAAGAATTAATCAATGATTTAACTAAGATGAAGAAAGAAAGGAAGAAGAACAAATATTTCAAAGAAGAAAACATCTCCTTGAAAACCCAACTTAAAGAAGGAAAGCGAAAGGAAGAAGTAATCCAGATCCAGATGATAAAGAAAGAAAATGAGTGTGAGAATACTAAAAAGGAAATCGTGACATTGAGAGTTGAAATCAACAAGCTCAGCAAGAACTTGAAAAGTTATCGAGCGTTAGAAAACCTTCACAACAATCAAAGGCCATACAATGACAAATCTGGACTAGGATACAAGAATGTTCATTTTGAGAAAGATTCGAGATCCATGACGAAAGAAACAAAACAAAGAAGTTATGTAGAATTTATCAAAGGAAGGAATCATAGTCAACAAGAATCAGAAAGGAATGAATACAAAATACCTTATACATTCAGGAAACAAATAAGGTTCAATCATGATGAAGGGATCAATAGAAGATAAGATCATGATTAACCAAGGCATGGATTCAGAAGGACTACACAACAAAGAATATCATTCACTCTCAGGTATGTAAATTTATTTTATGGTCATTGTTTTAAATGCACTAACTTTGGGCATAAAGCTGTGAATTGCAGAATGTATGAAAAAAATGTTCAAGCAAGAGATGCTTATGTGGCCCCACACAATATAGAATGTTACAAATGCCACAACTATGGACATATAGATCAAAATTGTAGAAACATGATAGAGCCCTTCATGAAGGAAAGCACTAATGTTAGATACATAAAGGTCTAGAAAGGAAAGCATGAACTAGAAGAACACGTGATTGACGAGAAGATTAATGAAGAGCAGATGAATGAAGCACTTCTAGAGATTGCACTTACCAGATTGGCAGTAGCACAAAATCAAGATGATTTTACAGGCCAAGAGGAAGATGTCAGAATCCAGGAAGATGATAAAAATGATGACAAAAATCAGGAAATTGATGAATCCATAGATGAAGAGGAAGATTACTTCGCATCTGAGTGGGTATTTTTCCAAACCACGTGGCTTGAAGACTCCCAGTAAATATGAATACTGAACAGGGGGATTCACTGCAGTATCTACTACAGATCAGAGAACCATCCTTTGAGGAGGTTGAAGTATTTGTAGAGACAGATTCGGAGTAGTTAGAGAACAAAAGTACAGTATGACAGATTGATTAGTTGAGAAGTAGTGTTCCCACATAGGTATTGGTTCACAGTTACACATGTAGAAAGTTATGATTGTATTTCATGTATGTATTCAGGCAGGGATATATTTAATACAGGTTGTTCCATACATGCAAAGTTTGACTTGCAGATAGAGAAGACCAGTGGACACGTTTGGCTCAGTTTGAAGAAATAAGAATATGTGATGATCAGTTGCAGTCGTGAAGCATCCATGATAGTACAGTGATAGATGGCTCAACATTGTGGACAGTTGAGTAATAAAGGTATGGACATTTTGTGACATATGGACAAAGATGGATACTTAGGAAGTACAAAAAACATGAGTCAGATAAGATGCATAACAGTTATGGACAAAGATAGATACTTAGAGGGTACAAATAACATGGGTCAGAGAAGATGCATAGCAATGTATTTACAATTGGAATCAGTGGAATCAATTGGAATCAGTTGGTCACATAAATGAAAGCAGTGAAAGGCATAGAAAAACAAGGAAAGAGAAATCATCAACAGAAGAAAATCATTGAAGAGTATGGTCAAGTGAGCATGAAAAGTGAATGAAGAAATCAAGTAATGAATTTTTTTTATATATGTCAGAGAGCTACAAGAGGAAGCACCAATGGAAAATTAGCAGCATTGGAAGAGAGGAAAGGAAACATACACATGAAGAACTACGTTGATCAACACGATATCTTTCAAAGAATTCAAGGGAAGAGAAATCGTCAAAGAAAGACATTAGGAAAGAAAGATTAGAAACATGCAAATAGGGGGGGACATACTGATAGGGGGAGTTACCCTTTTACCCATGATTTCAAAGAAAGAGAAAGAGAAAGATCAAGCACATGAAGTCAAAGAAGGTACACTTTCAGGAGGAGTCACTCTTTGCTATAAAAAGAGAATAAGAACTTGGAGAGGAACATGAGGAGAGAAACATGTGAAGAGAAAGAACAAAGGCATGGAAACAGTGAGAGAGAACAAATGCATGAACACAGGGGGATCAACCATAAGGAGAGAGACCCTTTTCCATTGATGTAAAATGGGGAGAGTGAGAAACATTGATGAGGAGAAATGATCATAGGGGGAGCATGAGTGTTTTTGTCAGTGTTTCCATCAATGCCAAAGGGGGCGATTGTTGCATGGTCCATTTGGATAGTTGATTGTCATTGATGTCAACCCTTACAGAAGTATGAAAGCCCTAGAGATGTGGTTGAGATTGATGGTGAGTTAGTTGTCATTGATGGAGTGGTTGATTTCAACATATGTGATTGGTGCATTTGATGAAGTCTACATGAACCCCCGAAGGTGTGGTTATTGGACCCGAAGTTGGATCAGGAATATGGACATGAAGGACAATATAAATATAGGTGAGACAGTAATAAATGGATAGTCATTGTTGTGTTGTTTCCAGTGATAGGTGGTATGCCACATGGTTCCTCATGGTTAGGGAGATATGGCCTTGTGAAGTTGGAAGCCTCGAAGAATGGTCAAGAAACCCCTAGTTGGTTACAAGTCGTTATTGAAATGGTAAAGTGGTTGTGACTAAACTAGGTTATGTGGCTAAACTAACCGGCTAGACATGTTGTTGAGCCAATGCTCTCGTAATCCTCAGCAAATGCTCTAGGGTAGGCTCTATTGAACTTTGGCTTTGATGGTGGAAAGCTTGTTGTGAACTTCAAAACAATGGTAAATGAAAGTACTTTTGACTATGAGATAAAAAGAGACTCCTCTTTGAGACTATAGTCATTCATATTATCTTATATGGTTGTGAAATTTGGGTCACTACACATTCTCTATATAATCGTGGAGAAAAATAAGAATAAATCCAAAAATATTTTATAACTTAAAATCTCATTATTAAAAGTAATCCACTCTACCCTATTCTCCTCTCTATATGATCGTGGAGAAAAATAAAAGTAAATCCAAAACTATTTTATAACTTAAAATTTCATTATTAAAAGTAATACAGTCTACCTATTCTCATTCGAGTATTTCCGCATTGAAACCATTACTATGACTAAGTACCTATATTTCCGCATTGAAACCACTACTATGACTAAGTACCTAATGGGAAAACAATAAAAAGACAAATAAAAAAAAAAAAAAAACTCCCCGGTGATAAGACACGTAGATATGTTTAATAAAAACGTTCTAAAAGCATCTATTTGAACTTAAATTCTGTCAAACAAAGTCACAGAAAAAATTACAAAGGAAAAGAGGAGGAGCGTAACATATCTCCGTCTTCTCCACTGTAACAATGATGGTTTCTGAAGTACAACAATCAATCACAATGAGTGCGAAAGACATATTGTCTGGAATTATTTTCTTCTACCTGTGAAATTCGTGTTTAATCTCGAACTTGAGAAATGGAAAGATCTTGTATAAATATCTTTCGGTCGGTTAATTAATTTTACAGAAATCTTCTCCTACGGCTTTCCTTTTCTCTTTAAAAAAGCATTGAAGGCGTGAAAGGCTGAGAATAATTGAGTGCATGCCTTTGTAGACGATGAAGTCGGTGCTGAATCAACCATTCACGTCAGTGGTTTCAATAATTGAGTCAGTAGTCAATGGACCATTCTCTACATAGTCGTGAATCATAATTGAGTGGGGAGTGGTTATTTTCTTTTCTTTACTTGAATTCATCTAACTTTATTAAGGTGACTTGAGTGGGGAGTCGTGAATCCAGTCGCCATTATGCAGCTGGCCTCAGGCCTCAAGTTAATATCAATCTGGGCATGAAGCTGGCCTCAAGTTAATATCAATCTGGGCATGCAGCTGGTCTCAGGCCTCAAGTTAATATCATCTGGACCAATGAAGTAAGAGGTCAATTGGTGAGTGTCCTTAGTGATGATTTAGTCGGCCGTCCGCGTGATTATCGCGATTCCGAGACACTTGTTAGATGCAGAATTAAACTTTGCATTCAACGAAAACCGACATTACATACTTTTGACTGGAAATACATGTCTATCAAGAGTAGGCAAAGTGGGTGTTTGTTAATATTATGCATCCAAGCACTCCCTAGAATTGAAAGTTGAACATCTATTTTTTTTATCAAGAGTAGGCAAAGTGGGTGTTTGTTAATATTATGCATCCAAGCATTGCCTAGAATTGAAAGTTGAGCATCTATTTTTTTTTTTTAAGAAGACAAATTTATCATGTATTTCCACATGATAAATTCTGTTTCCACATCCATTTCAACGAACGATCTCTTGATCTAATACTACATATAAAATAAACGATATATAGCATCAAGCCCGGGATTATGATTTTCAAGACTAAAATAGACTAATACATTGAGGGGGTCCCTCATGTCCATCTGTCCAATGTTGATATGTCAAAATACCTGTCAGTCTTGTTAAAGCATTTTTGGACAGTGTATCTGCCTCCTCATTTGTTTCTCTGTAAACATGTGAGAAGATGATTTGAGTGAAGGCCTTGATGAGATCCGTTATCCTGTCTTTCCATCATTCAAGTGCAATGACTTGTAGCTTACCATTGTTGTTTAACCAATCAATGATGATCTTGGAGTCCTCCGGTACTTGTAGTTCCAAAATATTATGTCTGGTAGTGAGCAGAAGGGTAGCCCACACGCCAAGGAGTTCAGCTTTGGTATTAGAACCTGCTCCACATTTAAAAATCCAAGTAACCTTTGTGTGATCCAGCCTTTTTATCAGACCGCCAGCACCACAATGAAGTCCCGCATTTTGAGAAGTGCCATCAAACCAGACAATGTTCCATCCCAGGTGTAAAGTAGGCTGAATGAACCGACGAGTATGTATCCTCCTATCCCTTGGAATCTCCAGATCACCCAATATCCTAAAGAAAACAGATTTAATGGAGGCGGGTGTGTTCTCAAAGATCACTCTGTTGCGAACCAACCGACCAGTGTCGGGAGCTGAGATAATGTAAATTCCTCAATTGACCAGTTCTCTGGACAAGCATGCAATGTGGAGCCTGCCCATGTAGTCCAGATCTTAAGGGAAAGAGTAAGCCTATGCCAAACAAGTTTAGTAAATTCGCAATCTAAAAACAGATGGGAGATAGATTCAGATCTTTTGTGACATAGTGAACACATATTGTGTCCCTCCCAACCTCGACGAAGAAGATTGTCCTAGGTCAATATCTTATCATTTGCAACAAGACAAATAAATAGTTTAATTTTCAAGGGAAGAGGTCAGCGCCAGAAATTTCTCCTCCATCATGTACACCTCTGGATCCAAAAGGTGGAAGTTATTGCGTTGTATAGATTCTTCACAGTAATATTTCCAGATCGGTCACCTCCAATCCAGTGTAATGAGTCTTCCTGTACACTAAGATGTACCCCCACTCCAATAAGTGTTGAGTAGTAACACTGCCATTCCAAAGCCATGTCGCCCGATAGACCCAAATCTGAACTATTTTTCCAATTAGTGCAATATACCCCGCGGTCAGTAGTAACTGTGGCTTGGAAAAGAAAGAATATATGTTTTCCCCGTAATTTATTCAGGAGCCCTGGAGTGAGAAAAGAAGTGGACCCTAGTCCCAGAATAGCATCCCTACCAATGTGTACAGCATGGCCCGATCCTGGTTTCCAACAAAGCCAGTGTTGTATAATATGAAGGTTTTTCAGAAGAAATCTCCAGACCGGAGAAGTAATAGTGGGACAAGTGTCAGTGTGTCTGAGCCAACTCGAGAAAGAAAGAGGAGTAATATATTTCCCATAAATAACACAGTGCCAAATCTCATCCTGATTCGGTACCCTCCATAGTGATTTTGTCACCAAAGCTTGCTTGAATAGAAAAATATTGTGGAGTCCCAAACCGCCTACCAATTTTGGTTTGCAATGGAATCCCATCGACATAGATGAAGGTTCTGTTTAGAACTACCACCCGTCCAAAGGAAGGAGAACATCAATTGTCAGATCCTTTTTAATATAGAACCAGGGATAGTAGCCAGAGCCATCCAATAGACAACTTGACTTTCCAGGACAGATTTAATAAGTATGAATCCCCCCCCCAGTGTGAGCCATCTATTGCACCTGTGTGTAATTCTTTACTCACATTTTATGAGAATCAAGTGTCATTCAGTCACTTTATAATAGTCCGGCTTAAGAAAATAGTCCATATATCTCAGTCCCTGTGAGATTTCAAGAAAGAAGAATGGGAAGATGTTCCTGTATGATTCAATTTCTACCTCTAACAACCCCGAGTGATGAAAGGTAGACTTTGTCGCATTTATCTGTAGCCCCGATGCATGAAAAAAGTAGTTAAGAATAGTATTGATTTCCAACCATTCTTGAGAATCAACTCTAGTCGCAATGAGGATATCATCCACAAAGAATATATGCAGTATCTTTACCAGTCTTGAAACCTTAATACCGGTAATTTTCCCAGCTAGCTGACTCGACTTGAGTAGTATGCTCAATCCTTCCAATACCGAGATAAATAAGAGTGGGTAAAGTGGGCAGCCCTTCCGTGGACCTCTCTCATTTGTGAATAAAGGTGTGGCTTCCTCATTAACCAGAACAAAAATAATCACACTAGAGACACAACCCATGATCCATCTAGTAAAAGGTTGTCCAAAACCAAATTGTAACTATATCAACCTAAGGAAGTCACAATTGATACAATCAAAAGATTTTTTGAGATCTAATTTTAAAATCAGAGCCTAGAGCTTTTTTTGTTTTATGCTGTGTAAGACTTCCTGAGTTGATCCAATCACATCCAATATTTGGCGACCTTTGATGAAGCCCAAATGTTCACCCGATATAAGGCGAGACAAGAATGCTTTAATCCTATCGGCCAATATTTTAGTGACTACCTTGTAGGAGAGATTACACAGTGCAATAGGTCTATAATCACTAAAGGATGTAGGATGATTTGTTTTGAGAATAAGGGTCAGAAAAGTAGAGTTTATAGCCCGATTTACCACCCCTCTGAGTTTGGTATTTTCTACCAATTCCCAAAGATCATCACTAACCAGATCAAAGAAGTGTAGATAAAATTCGACGGTCCATCCATCAGGGCTGGAATTTTATCCTTTTTGAATGTATTAGGAGCCTTCCAAATTTATTATTTAGTACAAGCCGCATACAATAGATCTACCTCCCAATCGCAAATGATCTTAGGGAAGAGACTAGCAATAGAAGCTTGGTCCATGAAGTTTGTAAGACCTTGATAACTATAGGCACTTTTGAAATATTTGAAGGCTATTGGTATTAGTTTATCTTGTCCAGTGATTATATCTATCATGTTTGTCTATAGCTCCCAAATATGTTTATGATTCCTCCTATGACTGGAAAATTGATGGAAATACTTTGTATTTCGATCTCCACATGTGATCCAAATAGCTCTTCTCTTCTGACGCCAGTGTGCTTCCTCAATCAGTAGAGGTTTGTTCTTCTCTGTCTCAAGATTCTTAATATGTTGTTCCATATTTGAGGATCCATTTCCCTTTCCCGTGGAGTTATTCCGAATCAATGTTTGTATGTTAAGTTCCAGTTGTGAGAGTCGTTGAGTAGTCTTAATAATCTGAAGTCTGGCCCAACTTTTTACTTTCTATTTTAAGTCTTTTAACTTCCATGCAAGAAGTCTATGAACGTTCACTTCATGATCATAGGATTGATCAATCCAGACCTCAGTGACCAATCACTCAAAATCAAAGTTCCACAACCAACACAGGTTGAACATGAATGGATAGGTTGAACAATGAGAGTATGAATCCAGTTGTAGTATGACGGGAGCATGGTCCGATATGGACGAGTACTCAACCCAGGTTTTGTATCTGTCTGAATGCTGAAGAAGATTATCAGATAAAAATAAACACTCCAGTTGCTTCATGATGCTATCTGAACCAGTCCTTCCATTCCTCCAAGTGGGAACCACCGTGGCCGGTAATAAATACACCAAGTTGTTTAGTTGGAAGATATCTTTAAACTGTAAAATCAGGTAAAGTTGAGTCTCCCCAAATCTCAGTTGATGATAGAGTGAAATTGAAATCTCCCGCCACAATAAGATTAGGTTTAGCTAGTAGACCTCTTGATGAGACTTAGTCCATAACGCAAGCCTGTCAGTACAAGGACCATAAAAATTGAGGAGGTTGACCTATCACTTGTTATCACAATAGGTACCTATCAAAAAAATGCCGCCACAACATAAGAAAGGCTCCAACTCAAATAATACTGGATCCCAAGTTACAAGTAACCCACCCGATTTACCCACAAAGTTAACAACACTAACAAACCACTATGGCTTTATGCAGCTGATGAAAGCGCAAGTACGTTTTTCGTCCACTAATGTTTCTTGTAGAAAAATAATGCTAGGATGGGTGTTGTCAATAAGTCTCCGAAAAGATTCCTTTTTAAGGGCGCCTTCAACCCCTCTAATATTGAGGGAAAGAAGTATCATGGATGGGTCCTGGCTAGGGCTTTAATGCCTCTAAGTGCCCCAAGGTCAGATGTATCAGTGGAAGTAATAGTCGAATGAGTAACAGAAGAACGAGCTTTTCTCCGAGCACTTTGTGTTTTAATAGGGGAAGTTTGAAGTCCTAAACCCCGAGACCAAGAAAAATCCTTCCCAACTAGATCGGAAGAGTTGTCATAGTGTGAAGAGGATGGAAGGTCTCGACTGTCACAAATAATATGTGATATTCCTAGATAGGTTGGGATAGGAACCAAATGCATCATCTCCACAAAAGTAGGTGTCAAATGTGAGATCCCAGTGATGGAGAGTCCATGAGTCGATCTGGTTGTACTCGACGATTTAGTCCCAACGTGCCTAGGGTCAACCAATGGAAGAGGATCAAAAGAACAATGATCAGGGACAATAAAGTGGTTAGGACTAGAAGGTATGATGACCCCACCGGTGTCTAGTGGTAGTGAGTGAGCCAAGTCGCCTCTTACAGGAGACAGAAGAGGAGAGGTAGGAAAATTCCTAGGAGGCTCTTGAACCACAGAGGGTAAAGGGAAAGGAGAGTTCTATAGAGAAGGTGAGACGGTCTGATGGGGCCCCTTCCCCAAGAGAGTAGTAGAATCTAGCAAAAGTCTTTCCCATGAAGTAAGATTATAATAAAATGTAGGACAAAGTTGTTTTAGCTTACCGATGGGTGAGAGCGAAGCAGAAGGTTGTCAGTCATCAGTGTTTGTAGTGTGTCTTCAGCCCCCGGAATGAAAGATTCTACACCCGAAGAGTTAAGTTTGCGTAGGTAGGACCCTTCAGATTCCTCCTCTTCAGGTCCTCCTGTACAGTCCCGCCAGAGATGTCATGTTTTATGACAACAAGAGAAACGAAAGGGAATACTGAGGTAGTCCAATCGTTTTGTCACCGAGCGGCCACGCCAAAAAATCTCCAAAGTCTTCGATAATCCAGCATGGATATCCATCTCGACCAGTATCCTCGCCATTTTTATATTGGAACTATTTAAGATATTAGAGTCCAGACAGATAAAGCACCCAAGTTCATTACCAATGGCTGTGAGGGCCTTTTCAGTCCAGTATTGTAGGGGAAGGCCCAACAATAGAACCCACAAGTGTCGTAAACAAAAATACTCTGTAGCAGGGTCACAAGTAACTCGCCACATTTTGAGCATGAGACTGTAGCCGCTGATGGTCCAAAGGGTATCAAGGATAAGATGTGAATCCTCTGGCGAATTGAAGATAATGTCGAACCAGCCAAAAGAAAGAGTAATATGCTCTGGAACATAACCAAGAATAGGCAACCAGTTATCCTATATCCATCCAGAGAGAGAGTCCTTACAAAGAGAGATAAGAAAAACTACCGAAAAGACCGTAGAGAGAGAGGAGGACACTCTCCTCCAAGCCAACGTCCAAACCCATGATGAGTCGACGCTTGGTATTATTATATTTCCACAGTCTTTTGTTACCCAAGAAATTGGGTATCCACTTCTGTGAAGTTTGTATGCACTCCCGAGTACCGTTTCGGTGTTGTATACTAGGGTGCCCAAAGGTAGAGACCAGTCTCGGTAATGGAGGTGACGACGGGAGGGAAGCAGAGGTAGATGGTAGAGAGGTAATGATGGTCGATGAGACTAAGTGTTTTGCCGCGTTAGAAAGAGTAGTAGGGAGGGAAGAAGCAACTGCAGGGTGCACGTCCAACGAGGTGAAGAGTTTGACACTCTTCTAGAGGGCCTCGTCAGCCACACTCATAAGTGCGCTGACCTCAGCCTCCATTGGAAGGTGCTGGAAGGTCACTCCAGAAGTTGCCACCTCGTGCAAGAGGACAAGGAGCAGGTTCCGATAAGACCTCCCATGGTATAAGTTAATGTAACATTATATCTTTCATATATGTAGTATAGGTGTAAGTCCACCAAAAGAGATATCCACCGAGAAATAAATAAATTGTACAGGTGATGGCAGAGAAGTTAAGGTAGGTAGTTAAAACTAGTCGTCAGTCCTAGGAAGTGACACCTGCTCCAAACCCCAAGAGAAGGAGGATAGCAGACGATAGAGAAATTCTAGGAGTAGTCTAATGTAACATATGAACCATCGAATAAGGATCCAATGACCAGAGAATGTCAATATATAGAGAAAAACATAAAAAAGTCGAGAGTTTCACCATTTTGTTGTCAGTATAGTCGTGTTAGGGTCCTAACCCACACATAGGTAGAACAATATATTCGGATGTAATAAAGGTCAATATTAATAAGGCCTTGCAATAAAATAGAATGAGTTGAATGTAAGAAGACCTAATAGAAGCTTCAGCTTCTAGAAGGATCTTCCTCTAAATGCTTCTTTTGATAGACATATTTAGTATAAATAGGAGTCGAGGGTATGAGAACCCTAGCTTGGATATTATTGTAATAGAGCTTTGCTCGAATGGAGGTTTCCCCCTCAAAGAGGCCCGTGAACATTGCTCTCAGAATCAAAGTGTTATTTTTGTGTTATTCTTATATCATTTATGTGTTATTGTGGTGATTGTTCTAGTTTTATTGTTGTTATTCTGCCATTTCTAGCATTTTATTTATGTTTTGCATACTTTTTATATCTGGTATATTACAAGTGGTATCAAAGCACTTTCCTTGGCATGAATTGTGGGTAATTTTTTTTTTCAGGGTAAATACGTATTCTGGCATCTTTACGCCACAAATATCTGTCATTACACGCATAAACCCATGGTTGACAGATTCATACAAGTAGGAAATACAAGTGGTACTTAAGTGCACATCTATTGGCCAACATTGTAACCCCCGTTGGTACCCCTTCAAGTGGTAGCGCATCAGACAACACTTGTGTACGGATCAACCTAGATTACTTGAAGCCCTCTTTATATAAACCGATCGACTGCCTAACTACTATAGTGCCACCGAGAACAAAACTCGAGAAGATACACTCTAGTACCTGGGTAGTCGGGTAGTATGGCTAAGGGTAGGGTCTAGCCTCCTTAGTTAGTGCCCTGAGATATTGGGTTGAGTACTACTGTTGGACCCCGCATGTATATCAGAGAGCTATAGCACAAGGCAAACCCTTGTCTGTAGAACCCTTGTATACCTAACCCTTGGGGACAGAAACATAAACAAATTAAAACATATAAGATCTATTGCAGCGCAAATGTGTTCGGGTTGCCAAATCACTACACAGTTCTTCCTGGTTAAGCATTTGGGCATTTCATCACTATAGTATTCTTCAGACCGGAGTAAAACTCTGCAGGTGTTACCAAAAAAAAAAAAAGAAAGTCTGGAAATTTTTGTACCATTATTTGAGACATATTCCATTGGATTCATCTCTTCTCCCTTATCACATTCATACATATCATTTTTCAGCAAAAAATTTTGACATCTCCCGCCCAAGTTCGGTTCCCTCGTCATCACGGCCCATACCTGTAGCCAAGACTTGGAATCTCGCTTCAATACCTTGCAATTTAATTTAACCAAGACCCAACAAGAAGTGAAACAACTCAGTGCTAATGTTGTCGCCATCAATACAACCATGCAGTCCTCAATGGAGGAAATCAAACAACACATCACCACCCAACTTGAATCTGTCGTTTCGATGCTCTGCACCAAGCTTCGTATCCCTATAGATAAATCTTTATCTGACCCACCTTCATAGACTGAAGCTGAAAATCCCCCTCATTCCCATAACTTTGAGCACCATCACTTTCCACGTGACCTACGCCTCTCGCTGGTGGATGTGACCAAATTTGATGGTTCGGATCCCACTAGTTGGGTAACCCAAATGGAACATTATTTCTCTTTATACGACATTACAGATGACTTTTGCAAACTCCGGTATGGTGTTCTCCATCTAGATCAAGAACGTTGGCAATGGTGAAAAACTTCCCGTCAAGTGTATATTGCTTGGACACACTTTGTGGCAGAGCTTTATGAACGCTTTGACACTGACACCAACCATTTGAGCCATTTGACAAAGTTGAAACAATCAGGAATAGTGGAAGACTTTATAGCTGCCTTTGAGCGCCTGGCTTTTCGGAGAGATGGCATGTCTGATGCCTTTTTCTGAGAGTGTTTTATCAGTGGTCTCAAGGATGAGATTCGGGCCCATGTCCTCATGGATCGGCCTCAAATTTGGGTGGAGGCTACTAAAAGAGATAAAGAAGAACAACAAGTTGTATCTTCTCAAAACCAGAAACCATCCTTTATCCCTCGCACTAAACCAGTGAATCTCACTACTCCCTCTACTCCACTAAAGATCCAAAAATTGACCAGGGCTGAAATGGCTAAATGCCAACTCAAAAGCCTTTGTTATAATTGTGATGAAAAATATTTCCCGGGCCACAAGTGTAAGGAACAAAAGATTTTTATGGCCATCTCGAAGGATATTTCGGAAGAGGATGTTGAAACTCCCCTTGTGTCTGAGTCACCTGAAACCACTGACATAACCCCTCCCTCAGACCCTCCCAAAGTAGAACCGGTCATTTCCCTTAATGCTCTCACTAGCTTCTCCGCTCCCCAAACCCTCAAGCTAATCGGTTACATCAAGCATAGGAAGGTCATCATTCTAGTCAATAGTGGAAGCACCCATAATTTTATTCAGCACTGCATTGCCCAAGAAACTCATTGCTACATCCATGTTGTCAATAATTTCTAAATGATGATTTACAATGGTGGCTCCATGAAATGTGGAGGGCGTTGTGAAAATGTGCATCTAAAAATTGGTGACTACCACCTGAAATCTCATATGTTTTCTATCGACATGGGCGGTTGTGACATTGTGTTGGGTACAGACTGGCTAAGGACTTTTGGTCCCATTCTCATGGATTTTAAGAAATTAACCATGCCATTCGACCAGGAGGGCCACCAATATAAGTTCTAAGGCATCACCGCTGGTTCACCTAAGCTCATTAGTTCCCATCGCATGGAAAATTTGTTCAAAAAAGGTCATTCTAGTGTTATTTCCCAACTCCATGCCATACAAGCAACAGAGGCACCCTCGGTGCCGCAAAACCTCCAATCCATCCTTTCTAAACATCAAGTGGTTTTTTCCACTCCCCAGGGACTCCCTCCTTCCCGTGGTGTTCATGATCATTCCATTCCCCTTATACTAGGAAGCCTTCCTCCCAATATCTGTCTGTATCATCACCCCTTTTCCCAAAAAAATGATATTGAGAAAATGGTCCAGGAACTCCTTAATGCAGGCGTTATCCACCCAAGTACAAGCCCCTACTCTTCTCCTGTGGTCATGGTCCTGAAGAAAGAAGGTTCTTGGAAAATGTGTCCTGACTTTTGTGCCCTCAACAAACTTACTATTAAAGATAAATTTCCCATTCCTTTCATTGATGACCTCTTGGATGAATTGAGTGGCACCCAGTTCTTTACTAAACTTGATCTTTGTTCTGGCTACCACCAGATACATATGAAAGAGGCAGACATTCTCAAGACGGCCTTTAGAACTCACGAGGGCCACTATGAGTTTTTGGTCATGCCCTTTGNGTGTCCTGACTTTCATTCCCTCAACAAACTTACCATTAAATACAAATTTCCCATTCCTGTCATTGATGACCTCTTGGATGAATTGAGTGGTGCCCAGTTCTTTACTAAACTTGATATTCATTCTGGCTACCACCAGATACGTATGAAAGAGGCATACATTCCAAAGACTACCTTTAGAACTCACGAGGGCCACTATGAGTTTTTGGTCATGCCCTTTGGCTTGTGTAATGCCCCCTCCACCTTCCAAAGCCTCATGAATCATGTCTTCTGTCCTTTTCTCCATCATTTTATCTTAGTTTTCTTTGATGATATCCTCATCTATAGCAAAACTTGGATAGACCATCTTGCTCATGTGGATCGAGTTCTCCATCTACTCTTTCAGCACCAACTTTTCTTGAAACAGTCTAAATGTTCTTTTGGCACCTGAGAAGTCGAGTACTTGGGTCATCTGGTTGGCAAGGATGGCGTCAGGGTGGATCCTAGAAAGATTGAAGCTATGCAAGACTAGCCGCACCCAAAGACTCTCAAAATCTTGCATGGGTTTTTGGGCTTAACAGGTTATTATCGCAAGTTTGTTAAGAACTATGGAAAGATTGCAGCACCTCTCACTGCACTCCTAAAAAAGAACTCTTTCACTTGGACTCCAATAGTTTCTCAAGGTTTTCAAAACTTGAAGATGGCCATGTGCACCACTCCGGTCCTAGCCCTCCCTGATTTCACAAAGACCTTTGTCTTGGAATGTGATGCCTCATGGAAAGGAATTGGTGTTTTCCTTATGCAAGTGGGTAAGCCTTTGGCCTTTACCAGCAAGCAACTGTTTGAAATAAATATGGGCAAATCAATCTATGAAAAGGAAATGTTGGCCATTCTGCACATCATTGATCTGCGACACCCTTATCTATTGGGGCAATGCTTCCAAATTAAGTCAGACCATCAAAGCCTCAAGAAATTTTTGGAACAACGCATTTCTTCCCTGGAGCAAAAAAATGGGTGACTAAGCTCTTTGGATATGATTATGAGATCATTTACAAAAAAGGCAAAGACAATGTGGTTGCGGATGCACTTTCCCAAAAATATGAAGATGAAGGATCCCTTTTTTCCCTTTCCTTCATTGTACCAGAGTGGCTCCAAGTCGTTCACCAGGAATGGCTACAAGATTCCAAAAGTTCGCATCTGATCCAACAATTGCAGTCCAATGCTTCACCTTCCCCAGGGTACTCTTGGCTGCATGATGAGATTCGATACAAAGGCCGTTTGTATTTAAGTAAACAATCAAAACTTAAATCCATGGTACTTCCTGAGCTTCATGCTACACCCATAGCGGGGCACTCTGGGTTCACCAAAACCTATGATAGGGTCAAACGTTCTTTTTTCCGGGATGGTATGAAATAAGAAATTCGTAATTTTGTCGTTGAATGTGATGTGTGTCAATGCAACAAGGGAGAAATAGTCAAATCTCTGGGCACACTACAACTGCTTCTAATTCCACCTGTTATTTGGAGGGATATCTCTATGGATTCTATTACAGGCTTACCCAAATCGGGAAATAAATCAGTCATCATGGTGGTTGTTGACCGCCTTTCCAAGTATGCTCATTTCTACGCTCTTCAACACCCATTTACAACATCCATGGTGGCTTAACTTTTCATGGATCAAGTCTTCAAGCTTCATGGCATGCCGCCTTCTATTGTTTCTGATCGTGACCCAACTTTCACCAACAATTTTTGGCAAGAACTGTTCAAGCTACAAGGCACCCAACTGCATCTCAACACAACTTATCATCCCCAGACTGATGGTCAAACAAAAGTTGTCAACAAGTGTTTGGAAACATATTTGAGGTGTTTTTCCTCAGAATAGAAAAACCAGTGGGCTCAATGGTTACCCCTAGTTGAATGGTGGTACAACACTTCATACCATACATCTACACACATGACTCCTTTTGAAGCAGTATATGGACAAAAGCCACCTTCAATTCTCTCATACTTACCTGGTGTCTCAAAGGTCCAAGAGGTTGACCAAACGCTTACAGGTCGAGAGGCAATTCTTCGTACCCTCAAAGTGAATTTGGTCATGGCACAAAATTGCATGAAGATACAAGCAGATCGAGGTCGCTCTGAACGTCAATTTGCAGAAGGGGATCAGGTGTTTCTTCGATTGCAACCTTACAAGCAAAATTCCCTCAAGGCCGAGCATTGTCAGAAGCTAGTGCCCAAATTTTATGGTCCTTATACCATTCTGAAGCATGTGGGACAAGTGGCCTATCAGTTATCTTTGCCCAGTCATTCAAAGCTACATCTTGTTTTTCATGTTTCATGCTTAAAGAAGGTGATTGGAACTAAGTGCCAAATTCAAACCAACCTTCCTGAGTTAGCCAAAGAAGGATCCATTTGGCTACAACCACAAGCAGTTTTGGACCATTGTGAGCATCGCCTACGTCAGAGGACCATCAAGGAAGTGTTATTCCAGTGGAAAGATACAACTCCAACAGATGCCACTTGGGAACTAGCTACCATTCTGCAACAATTTTCACATCTCAAGCCTTGAGGACAACGTTGTTTTTAATGGGGAGGACACGTTAGGGTCCTAACCCGCACATAGGTAGAACAATATATTCGGATGTAATAAAGGTCAATATTAATAAGGCCTTGCAATAAAATAGAACAAGTCGAATGTAAGAAGACCTAACAGAAGCTTTCGCTTCTAAAAGGATCTTCCTCTAGATGCTTCTCTTGATAGACATATTTAGTATAAATAGGAGTCAAGGGTATGAGAACCCTAGCTTGGATATTATTGTAATAGAGCTCTACTCGACTGGAGGTTGCCCCCTCGAAGAGGCCTGTGAACATTGCTCTCAGAATCAAAGTGTTATTTCTGTGTTATTCTTATATCATTTCCGTGTTATTGTGGTGATTGTTTTGGTTATATTGTTATTCTGCCATTTCTAGCATTTTATTTATGTTCTGCATACTTTTTATATCTGGTATATTACAAGTTGCCTCGAAACCTCTGCACCATCACCATTTATTGTACCTTCGCCATTCAATTTGAGCATCCAATTAAGTGGGGCTTGGTTGATATTATGCATTCAATTGAAATTTGAGCATTTACACTTGAAATTTGAGTAAACTTATGAAAATATAATTACAAAAAATAGTTTTATTCACTTCCTTCCAAAAATATTTACCCTTGTATAGTTGATATCATCATCTTAAATCTTATTGGTTCCTTTAAAGTTGATTTTCATAGTAATTGTTTTTACCAATAATTAATTATACATCATAATTAAAAAGTCATGTAAGTAATCATAATTGAGTTGGGAGTGATTATTATCTAACTTCATTTAAACTCGTGATCTTGAATCATAATTGAGTGGGGAGTGGTTATTTTATTTTCTTTACTTGAATTCATTTAACTTTATTAAGGTGAATTTAAAAATTATTTTATTAATTTTGATTTAAATGTATTTAATTTCTTAAATAAAAGTTAAATTTCTTAAATAAAAGTTAAAGATCTTTGATGACTAAAAAATTTCAAAAATATCAAAAATTTCTTAAATACAAGTCCAGAGAACTAGAAGAAGTGAAATGTTGCTCAAGGATAGTGAGGGCACTCTCATTTTTTCACTGGAAATTTCTGTAGTTTTTGACAGATTTTGAAAGAGGATTTGCACAACAATCAGGTGAGGAAATTGAAGCTTTAGGTGAGGTCGTTGGAGGATCCCATAAGACTTTACAAGGTTTTATAATTTAGTGAAAGATTCGCCAATATTTTACAAGATTTTATAATTCAGTGAAAGATTCTCCAATATTTTACAAGATTATATAATTGACTAAAAGATTCACCAAAAAATTATATATACATTTTTAATATTATTGATAAAATAACCTTCAATTTTTCCTATGTATAATGGGGATTCGCCCATTTATTATACATATAAATTTAGGGGGGGTGATTTCATATAAATTTAGGGGAGGTTCTTAAAATCACCCCTAGACAAATATCCCCCATAGATGTCATGTGTAGTGGTTTAAGGCCTTGTCCATGGCCTTCAAGACAAATAAGTCTCAGTTAAGTACTAAACCACTTGTTTTTGTTCCCTAACCATTGTTAAGGCCCATAGATCAACCTATGGTGTGCAATACCTCCTAAAGATTATCATATTACTAGGGGTGAACAAAAGATCCACTAGAGTGGTCATGTGTGCTAGTTTGAGGCCTCATTCATGGATATTGATCTTGTGAAGTCCCATTCAAGGATGAAATCCTTTGATTTTATCCCCCGACCATTTTCATGGCCTCAATATGTGTCTACGATGCACAATACCTCCTAGTGGCACTCATATTTCCATGCATAGATGAAATATCCCCTAAAAAGGTTATGAGTGGTGGTTAGATGCCTCATTCATGTGCATCAAGTATGAAAGGAATCATTCAAGTCCTAAGACAATTGTTTTCATCTATCAGTTATTATGAAGGCTATAAGGCCAATCTGTAGTGCAAAATACCTCCTAACCACATTCATGGTATTAACATCAATCTAAAGATGCACTACCTAGGTTATGAGTGGTGGTTGGAGACCTCTTCCATGGCCATCAAGCCTAAGAAGCATCTTTCAAGACACAAGGCCCTTGATTTCATCCCTCGATATTATTAAGACCTTGATGCCAATCTATCATGTGCAATACCTCCCATTGGAGCTCATATAATTTTATTCAAAGGACAAACATACCCTATAATAGTCATGTGTGATGGTTCGAGGCCCCATTCATGGATGTCGAGCCCATGAAACCTCTTTCGAGGCCTACAACCCTGGATTTCATCCATTGGTCATTGTCATGGCCCTAATACATGTTTGTGGTGTGTAATGTCTCTTAATGGTGCTCATATTCCCATGCAAAGATGAAATATACCGTACAAAGGTTATGAGTTGTGGTTGGATGCCTTATCCATGTGTGTCAAGCATGAGAGGACCCATTCATATACTATGTCAATTTTTTTCATCCTTTTACTATTATAAAATCTCTTAAGCCAATCTGTGGTAAGAAATACCTCCTAACCACACTCATATCCTTAGTAGGAGTCAAAATATCCACTAGATAGGTTATTAGTGGTGGTTGGAGGCCTCTTCCATGGCCATTGATCCTAAGAATAACCATGCATCACCTAAGGCACTTGATATAATTTCCCAACCATTATGAAGGCCTTGATACTTGTTGTTGATGCACAATACCTCCTAATGGTGCTGATGTATTTAAACTGGGGTGAAAATATACCCCACATGTCATGTTTTGTGGTTTGAGGTCTTGTTCATGGTTTTCAAGGCCTTCAGACCTATCTCTAGTGCATAATATCTCCTAACAACGGTCATATTCCTAGTGGGAGGCCAAATATCCCTTATAGTGGTCATGGTTGGTGTTTTCATGCCTCATCCATGACCCTCAAACCTGAGTAGCATCATTCAAAGCATAAGGTCCTTGATTCTAATATCGCATGACCATTATAAATACCTTGGTTCCCATTCATGATAGGCAATACCTCTTGATGATGCTTATATTTCCACAAGGTGATTTGAGGCCTTACTCATGTCCTTTGAGTTAGTATTTTATATGTAAAAATTTAAAGACCCCTTCCCGTTAAACTTCAATGACCCTCTTTAATAAAATGAAAGTCTTAACCTCTAAAATAATACCAAGTGCATCTTTTTCAAACCTACCATCAAACAAAATTAAAGGTCACAAATGGAAAATGGCCCAACCACCTTTAATTTGTCACTAAAGTCACATGGACTTTGACCCTAGGGTCATCAAACAATTAAATGCAATGAAAAGTGCTTAAGGAATGAGGAATGGGGATCAATGCTGACAATGTATATTCACCATGGAGTAAGCCAATTATTGTCCTAAGAGAATGCAATGGGAAAGTGCTTATGAAAGCTTTTCTTTAAGGCAATGATTGGCTTAGTGCATGGTGGATATAATAGCCAATCACCGAACCATATGAAATCACATAAGACAAGGAAACTTTATTGATTAGTTATTTCCCTTCTCTATTTTGTCACTTCAAATGGCATATGTTGTGAGAATATTTGTGATGAAGTTGAAATCATATATAATTCTTGCTACTATTCCATACATCGAAGGGTGAGACTTCCCAACATATTTTCATTTTTTATTTGGGATAAATAATAAATATTGAGATTAAAGATTAATATATCATTATCTCTCAATGTTTGGTGATGGAATGTATTATTAGAATAGTCTGGTGTATCCTTTAATTGGTATGTGTTTTTATTTTAAGTATTATTTCTATAAAATTTTATTTTCTTTTATTATTTAAAATTTTCATTTCATAATATAAAATTTATA
>JZKD02S2390039.1:310780-322753 GCA_000966675.3 Picea glauca | reverse complement strand
TTTGAGAGAAGCATTGGGCATTATAAATATTGATGTAAGATGTAATTAGTAGTAGAAATTAGGGGGGAGTGTTGGAGGTATTAATTTCTACCTACCAACAACCACCAAACTTCGACAGAGTTCCACCCCACCGAGGCTTGCTTTGAGAACTCTAGATGCTCCAAAGTCTTCCAAAGCCGCTATAAATACAAAGGAAATGTATATGCATTAATCAATTTGAGCAATACAATTTTTTTTGTTTCTACCCCTTCATGTTGGATTTTGAGATCATCTTAGGAGCGCACCACTACCATTATAGCCATGTTTTGTGACATTGAGCCTAAAGACCTTCGTGACATTGAAGGGACCGGACCTTATGCCCAAGCCCTTCGATACCACCAAAGGAATGGTGGAGTGCTGGCAGAATGGAAGGAAGCACTGAAAAAAGCCGCAGAAATTTCTGGTTACATCGTCAAGACAAATGGAAGGTGAATACATATTTCCTCATTTATCACATTTGAAACTTAAATTTTGGATTATAGATTCTCACTTTCTTTTCTTTTTTTTTTGTTAATCAGTGACTATGGGATGTATTTGGAGCAAATTTTGAGTATTGTATTGGCAAAGGTAAAACAAGGGGAGCCTTTAGAAGTGGCTACACACCCAGTTGGACTGGACGAAGCGGCCAAGGATTTCCAAAATAATATTGTGAATCTAAGCGACACAAAGATGGTTGGGATTACGAGAATGGGCGACCTAGGGAAGTCAACTCTAGCTAAACATCTCTAAAATGTGAGACGTTCTGATTTTCCGCGACCTTTGCAGAAGCAGCTCATTCGTGATCTGTTGGACCATGATTTGGATATTGATAATACCATCGAAGGAAAGGGTATTTTGAAACGTAGTTTACAAGAGCTCCGAGCTCTGATTGTTCTGGATGACGTTGATGATATTGAGCAAATCCACAGTCTACTAGATATGGATGGAGTGGGATCTCGTAGTCTGATCTCGTGATAGGGATTTACTAAGAAGATCTCCAAAAGCTTTGTTATATGATGTGAAGCCATTAAATAGACAGCATGCCCAAGAGCTCTTTTGCCTCCATGCTTTCCTTCTATCAGAACTAGTTAAGGATTGGAAGATTTGGTGAAAGAGCTCTTAGAAATATGTGGCGGGTTGCCTTCATCCTTAAAACTTTTCGGCCAACTTGCAATCGTGACAAAACCTATTGGAAGCTGCAGGTGGAAAAGTTTGCTAAACGATTACCGGATGATATAATAAACACATTAAAAGTGAGTTACCAGGCTCTGAAAAGAGAAGGGAAAGAGATGTTTTTGGACATTGGGTGTTTCTTGGTGGGAGAAGATAGAGAGCTAGTAGTTCGAGTCTTAGAGGGATTAGGATACTACTACGTCAGAGACTGCCTTGAAAGTCTACGGCAAAAATGCCTTCTGGAATATAATTATGATTTGGAGACCAGCAATTATGTAAGGAAAATAATCAGCGTCATATTTTGTTTCCTCGTAGTGAAATCTTTGATACAGATAAAGTGCAAGGATGAACACCCTAAGTTTTGCCGACTTATAATGCACAATCAAGTTAAGGGATTGGCAAGACATATTGCGAGAGAGGAGTTTTTCGAGTTCTCAAAACATGAGCCCCTCCGCCTTAGTTGCTCAAGTAATATAACAGAAATATTTCAGTTGCAGGTGTGCGTATCTGGTCTTCACATTCTATCTTATTCCTATATTAGTCTTATTATCATTTTGCAGTATTTTGAGAAGGCCACAATTTAACTCGGTTTAATGCGAATGTGCTTGTCAGGACGGGCCAAAGTCCTGTTTGACACGAGGAATTCGCATTGCTAAAGGTCAGAATCCTCCACAACTCACGAATCACATAAACATTAGGGGTGTTCGCCTGTTGGTGGTTGATCATCCCATGGACTTGTCCTCATTTGCTATGTCGGGTGATTTGATTTGGCTTCGCTTGAACGATTTTCCATCCATCTCCATTCCTTCTACCATTTCATTGGCCAGATTAAGAGTTTTGGAACTTCACGGTCCTGGTCACCACCTCCAACAGTCATTCGATAGATTTGATGAGGTAAGTAATTTAGATTTTAGAGAGTATTTTGATCCACTGTAGATTCCCGTAGCCAGTCATTAACAGATAATATGCATTGCATCTTCCTTGTGAATTGCATGAGTTGAATAGTGATTCGAGCGCAGCCACATCTGCAAGTGATTCGAGCGCCCGCGATCCGTTTGATGTTGAACATTATATGAATATCTGTAGAAATATTTGTGCTGATCAACAATGCACCATGCCATCTTTTTCCCAATTTCCACAATGTATAGGAACCCTGATGAATAAGATAGCGTTCAAATATTTCACAATTCTACAATCATTCCCCATTCATTTCAGTGAACTTAAAAACCTAAGACATTTAGATCTATCCCTTTGCACTAATCTGACTGAACTGCCTAATTCCTTCTCTGAATTATTGCATCTCCAATATCTAGCATTGCAATACTGCATTAATCTGTTCATCCCAACGATATTTTGGGAGAAATATCCACACTTGAGTGTGTTGATTTCAGAGGCTGTACTAAATTGGTATACTTGCCGGAGGGAATGCCAAAACAAAGGTCTTTAAAGTATCTGAACCTAAAATTTTGCTTCGAATTAAAGACGTTGCCAGATCTTTCAAGTTTTGTACATATTAAATTTATCAACCTAGACGGTTGTGTCAAACTTGAAACCCTGAATGATGAAGGTCTGAAATCGTTGGAAGAATCTCATTGGCAGAGATCAAAGAGGAGGCGTGTTGGAAAATTAAGATCGTAGAAGGATGCGTCAACGCGAACGGCTGAAATTTGGAACGCCGCTTCCCAATTTTTTGTGAGTATCAGTTCACTTTCCTATATCCAATATATTTCATCATATATAGAGAGAGAATGAAGAGACCTTGGAGCATGGTTGTGTTGTTCCTGTGGCAAAGGCTTACAGTTGATTTGTGGTACTGAATTGTGTGTGATATAATTAAATTCTAGTGGAAAAGGCAATGATCACAGGGTAGGGGTTTAATAAAGCTGGATTAGTATTGGATTCGATATCATAATTAAAACTTTGAATAAGATGCAAGGCAGCTTAGTTCATGTCTTTTTTATTTGAAAATTGATTGGAGGTGTAATTTGTGTATTTATATTGATGTAAATTACAAATAGTGTTTTGCTTAAAAAAATAAAAATAAAAAATGTTCTATTAGAAAAGTTATTACAATTTGAAAATAAGAAATCTGTTAATAATAAATATATGAAATAAAAACAATATAATAATAATAAATATATGAAAAAAAATTCAAACAAAATACATTTAAAAGAAATTAAATGCAATAACAAATAAGCTTGGAAATGGAAAAAAAATTAAATTCACAATCTAAATGTGACACTCATTCATAACAATGACTACCCATTTCATATACACTAATAGCATATTTATCAGGAAATTAAAAAAAAAAAAGGACAATATACTTATATATAAAACTCAAAAATATTTTATTTTCTTAAAAAAATTGCAATGAAAACATGTTGAATTTCAAAGTTTGAAAAACTGACAAAATACAATGAAAGTGATGTCACGTGGAAATACTCCGAGCTCACTTAGTTGCAGAGTTTGCCAAACTGGCATAATGCAATGAAAATGGTATTCACATGAAAATACACTGGAATCATTTAGTTGGGAATCGATATGCATACATGAACAAATTAAAAAAATTAAGTATCTATTTTCACCCGTAAACAAATAATTTGGATGATTGTTTGTAGTTGTGGTATGGATTTAAAAATTTTGCAAATAATATTAATTAAAAAAAAGGTTTACAAAATGATGTCTTCCCCTTTTATATTTGATATTTTTTATAATACAAGAACATAGTACATGAACATTTCTTTGATAGAAAGTGCTCTTTATTTTTCTTTTTAGCTTTCATAGTACAAAACCATAACGCATCCAGATCCGTTTTTGTCATGCAAAATGTGCGTTGGAAAAAATATGTGAAAGGTAGACAGTCTCTGCAATAAAAATAGATGTAGGTAGATACCAAGTTGAACCTACCGTATAAACAATCTTCTGCATACATAATTTGGGCATTTTAATCTCTGCTAACATAGCAACTTGGCAGAAGATTGGAGAGCGAACACAAACATACTAATGGGAAAAAACATGGACACGGGAAAATAGAGAAAAAAAAAAGAGCATAACAACCTCATGTCACTAACAATAAACCATCAAATTTTCGAAGATTGCAACATTGATATAGGAAAATCAACTATAACTTACACATACAGATAAATAGTGGCATTAATCAAATTAAAGGTCAAAGCTACAGAACTTAGTACAAACAAATACTCTAGGCATGCAAACCTTCTGATCAGTGGCGTTCAAGTAATACACATATGCATAACTTGGTATCCATTCCACTAATACACGACTCCCGACTCCCTGCACTGCTCSAGTTCGGAACTGTMCCCRGCTTGGTTAAGGATAACCCCAAATGATGCAAAACCCACATATTAGGTCAAAGAGTGTTCATCAAGATTATTAATTTCAACACATTTCTTTAAGCTCGACTTCCTTTTACTAATAATGGACCCATGAGTTACAAACAAAACTTTATGATTGCTATAATAAATAAATAAGAGGAATTTTATAGGACCAAGCTGGTGTTGTAAATGTTAACTAGAAGAAGAAACTATAGTTCATCTCATGCTAGAATGTCCATACCTCAAGAAGGTATAGAAAGAGGTGGAAAGATTAACATGGATTGAGAATCTCTAGGAAGGAAGAAGTCTTGAGGAGGTCTTCAAAACCTCTTGTGAAAATAAGGAGAGGCCTTCAAAACCTCATGTGACAATAAGGAGACTTCCAAGATGAAATCACTCCCAATTAACATAGTTTGGAGAGTATGCTTGCTAGAAATCTAAAGTTTTTTGAAGACAAAGAGACACTTCCCCTCAAATGTGTTGTCCAATTCTTAAATATTTTAAATGCCTACCCACTAGTGCAGAAAAATGTTAGAATTAATGCTTACTTTAGAGTTGGTTTGGGTTTGTTGGATATTGTGGAGATATTCTCTCAACCTCTCTCTCTAAGTTTGGAATAAGTGTATAAGTGTATTGCATTTAGGTTTGTATATGCAATAATAATATAATAGTGTGAGTGTTTTTGTGCATGCAATTATTTCTAAGTTGGTCTCAGAGCTAGTTTCTCTGGGCGTAACTCCCTCATGGGAGGGCCCATAAATATGTGATATGTAATCTGTTGTTGTAGGAGAGTAGGAGTATAGTAGAGCAGAGTAGATATTTTTTGTTGTGAGTGATTGATATTGTTTGTTGTGTGCTTTGTGAGAGAGAAGGGAAGACTCCCATCACCTAAAAATATGAACATAGACGAAGATGTGTACAGACTAGAATTGGATATTGATCGAGGTAGAGGTAGTTGGATGCACAGGTTGAGATTGTTGTTGGTGGAGATCCATGTTAGATTAGATCTATGAATGAGCGATCTGGATATTTTGTCTTCATTTTCTAAAAACAACAAAATATTGTTTTTCCATGTTATGTATTAGGATTTATGGATTTTGAAAGAAATGGGGTTGAAGAGAAATTTCCTTGTGTTTTCTCTATCGCCTCAACTGACTATGGATATGCCAGTATCGACCCAGCCACAGTCGGCCTCTGTTTCTTCTAATCATTGTTTCCACCATAACGATTTCAGTAATGGAAATATTTATGATTGTTGTGAGCTTCATTCGACATATATTATGCACATGCCTTTGATTCATGATTCCTCACTTTGTATACTAGAGGCACTTGATTAGACGTAGAATAATCAAGATTGGTGACTAAAAATTCAAGAGAACCCTGGAAGCATGGATTCAAAATCAAATGTGCAATCACAACAACTAATGAAGTCATAATTGTCTATACAAGTAGGGGGTAGCAATGAACAAATGTATGCATCCATTGGGCACCATAACAACGTGGACCAAGAAGTCCCAAAGATGGAGGATTGTATGACATATATGTTGAGGATCATGGATGTGGGCACTGGGGGATCTACAAATCATGTATATCATAAATGTTTCCCATGTATCTTTAAGATGTGTGTGTATTATCATAGGTGTTCAAAGGCCGATTGAGGATCTCTAGGTGGTGGTGAAATTTTCTTTCATTTATTTGATAGAATAAGTACATGTATTGGCATTATTTTTTTTGTAAGATTATATGATGAAGAACCACTTGTAGAATAAAGTAACACAATTTAAGCTGGTGGTTTTTGACATTCTTCAGTGCCACAAGAACACATCATTAGTTTGATTATGTCTACAATTTGTTATAAGATGATGGCTCTTGTTGTACTTCGATGCTCCAAGAACAATGATTCTTGGTTATCTTTGTATGTTTGTGAGCCTATGTATGTGAAAAAGGTCAGGTTGTATGATTGACTAATGAATACATTAAGTATGTAGACTACTTTCCTATATAACCAGTGAATACAACGAGCTATGTGTTTCGATGGATGATTCAGTATCTAGACTATTGTTCGAATTATGTCAATAATTTTTGTTCGATACAAATACAACTTTGATGGTCAGAAGAAATTGTATGATTAATAGATTATCCAAGAGGATCCAGGATGGCCAAAATTTTAAAGTCCTCATACTGTCTCAAAGACCAACACCATTTCGAAGAGCTCAACGAGATATTTCCAATGGTGTGAACAAGAGCTCAAACAACATCCATATGCAAAAGTTATGATCGGTCAAATTTCTTGTCCAACAAGGAAAAAGTCAAAGCAACAGAGACACATGGAATTGATGATGTGCCATGCTGACATGGAAGCATTGATATGGCATGTTGACATGGAAGTTTGACATGGCATGATGACATGGAAGTGATGATGTGGCAGTGCTAACATGTCAGTGACACGTGGCAGACAGGTGGACCAATGAGAAAGTAACACATGGTGCCACATGGCGCACGGGTGGTCAAGGAATATTTCATTGGTTATGATTTATTTATTTAACAAATAAATTGAAATTATTTTTAAACATATAAAAAATATTTGTTAAGAAACCATATTCCATTAAAAGTGGATCCAATCTCGATTAAAAGAGGATTCAAAATCCATTAAAAATGGATTTGGTTATTTTTAAATTATAGGATATATGGTTATAAACCATACATGTTATATGGTTTTTAAAAATATATATTTCATACCCATTTACAAAAACAAAAACTGAGGAAATCATATCATATGGATGGATTATGCCATATGGATATGTATTTTAACCATATATATGGTTCACCGAAAATTAGTTGGGCATATATTATATATGGGATTTTTAAAGACCATATGATTATTGTTTATGGTTTTAGTTGCATAGGTCATATATTATTTGGGAAAAACCATATATGGTTGTTGAGATATATTGTTATGGTTAACCACTTAATTGGTTTGGTCGGGCCACATATGTATTAAAGTTGACATTTGATATTTTTATTCCTCAAATTAAATGAGACTAAATCCTATTAAATGTGGCTGAAGGAAGACTTCAAGTATTAACCCTTTGGTATATGACCAAGGGGGGATTTTACCATTGAGGGGAGACATTTTTCATGCTCAAGAGACTTGTTGGTAATGAGGAAAGCCGATAACATAACATAGCCATGTGTATAGTCATTTTTTATTAGAATTCTGAGGTGGACGTAATGGTACAAACTGGATTATGAGCAAAATTGAGAGTCATTTGTAGAAGTTGGATATGTTCATGTAATTTTGTCAATTTTTCCAATGAGAATCACACATATAAACAAAGGTTTACCTTGGAAACCCAAACCAGGAAAACCAACAATCTATTTAAAGCCACGCCTCTAATTATTATTCATCATTCAACTTCATATTTTACAATACAATACAATATATATATATATATATATATATATATATATGACCCAGATTAGACTACAACCCTAATTCCTTAACCGAAATTAGAAAACCATGGGATGAAATACCATGAACCATTAAACCACCAAGGAGAAAACAATGTGTTGAAAATCACTAAAAAACTAACCCAAAAACCGCCTCCCCCAAAGAAATATTGTTTACTATTTTCAATATATTTTTGTCTTGACATAAATCAGAATTCTAAAATACATACCTCTTTTATTTCTACTATAACTTTTTATCAACTTAACCATTTTTAAATAAGTTATAAGCCACACTAGAAGAATCTAAAAGAAAAAAATGTTTGATAATGTTAAGACCCTCATAGCTTGTACTAACCCAAAGCATTGTAATTTCAAAGATATATTAACTTTCATAATTTAAAAAAAAAAATTAATATTATAAATTTTGAAGACATACCTTGCACTTGAAGAATGAGTTCTCTACAATTATACAATTTTTGTAAGGAAAATTCTTCGTTAAAGTACTCAAAGCCTACACTAACACAAACATATACATTATATTTTTTTTGAAAAGTAACATACCATTGTTAGAAAAATTAAAATTTCACATAGTTATTCACAAATTATATAAAAAAAAATTATATTTTTGGAAAGCTAGCAGATTGTTGTTTTTCCATTTTTGCATTGCCACTAACTTGTCATGAGAGACCAGGTTGCACCCACCCCTATTATTTTCCATTGATCCACTAAATTGTTCAACCTTCTCTTCTTTTCAAGATTCTTTCTATTCTTATCAATATCCTCTCTCATCTCTTGCTCTTTTCAAAGTTTCTCTAATTCTTTCATTTATTATTTTCCTTCCTTGCAAGTTCGTTTTGTTGCTATTTTTTCCCTTTCCCTTTGAATCCTTTCTTGAATTCATTTTTCAATTTCAACAATTTTGCAACCCTCTTCTCATTTGAAACATATCTCTTATTTTTCTTTAATTCCAAAAAAAATATTTTATTTTGTTCTAACTTAATCAAAACTATGATATAATCTTGTAAAGTTAGGAATGTGGATTATTTTTTCTTAATGAAAGGAAATATTTTAATCATCTCCCAAATTTCTCCATCACTCTCTGTACTACAATCCTTTGAAATTATGTCATTAATGGATAATTAATTAGTTCATGTAAGGATCCTCTAAATGATGTGAATATTCCTCATGGTCTTCTAGGTTTTCATCAATCCCATCATCCACAAAGTAATGGACAATATCATCATTGATTATATTGGTAGGAAATTAAGGTATATTAAAGATTTATTCATTAGTTTTGGTAACTCAATTCCAATTCATATTCATCATGGCATCTACTAAGCACTCAAGGGTCACTTGGCATGGTAATTTTAAATGCTCATTATTTATTTTTATTGCTTGACCATCTTTAATGATAATCATTCAAGATATTTCATACTAATTAGCAATTATGTCAATTGTATGGAATTCATGTAATGTGACAAATTCCATATTCACTTGAATTGCATAATCATTTTCATTAATATCACTAACATGTTTATTGTTGTCACTTAATTAATCAAAATTTTGTTGAAAGAGGCTCAACATTTTTACCACAAAATTTGCATCATCCTCGCCATGTATTTCAAACGCTTCATTACAATCCATGTCATTAGTAAGAAAAGAAAATGACAAATTCTAGTTCACTCAAATCCAACATTAATATTGGAAGGTGTAAGAGCCCTTTCAATATCTATACTTGTAAGTTATACTAATTCAAACCTTTTACCTCCATCCCTAGATTATCTTCCATATTATTTTATCCTTTATACCTAAATTAATTCTTAAGAGTCACACATACACTCACATTTAGGGTTTTCAACCTATGAGTAGTGTTTGCATGTAATTCCAACAACTAGTCTATGCCTACCTTGTTTGCATCCTTCACAATTTGTCAACTATGGCTTCCATGGAAATAAAAAATCAATAAGTGTATGTTTGTAGGTGAGAACCTCCAAGTATATAAGGAAAAAAATGGTAAGGATAGTTCAAATTCATAGACAATAGTTTAGTCATCCATGCATTAGGATGTGCATCCATGCATGCTCCTAGCTCACAATATTAATATAGTTTTTTAGATTATTTTCCATTTGAAAAAATAGAACCTAGATATTGATAGACCAATTAAATTTACACAACAAAAAATGGTTATCCACTCTTTTCTCTTTGGGAGAAATTTTGGCACAATACTTTTCTGTCTCTTCGCCTCTTCGCAATTACCTACATGCCACAAATCCTTCCATCTTGTAAACAATGTTTGTCATAATTCCATATAGTTTGTGACCATGCGAATGTTCTTTGTATTGCTTTGACATATTGTCATAGAACTTGGTCACAACTATAGAGAATAAATTCAAATCTCTATCTCTATAAAGGCCCTTAGTGGTTTGTATTACATGTTATGGATCTCTTTTATTAGGATTATCATGATTAGCTAGGAAATACATCTTTAAATAAATTTGGCCTTGACTCACAAATTTGAGCAACACTGGCCCAGTTTTATCAACTCTAGCCCATGGCCCATTCAATGATATCTTTACACCATGCAGTTATTTCTTCCTTTTCTTGTTCAATTAAAATTTAAAACTATAACATGCCCTTGCTTCTTTGTATTCATAAGACTATTTAGCCAATAATAAAACGATGTTGATGCAATTCCATATTTTCTTATGGTTTCTTTTATAGAGTATCCATTGAATTCAACATCATCATGTCCTCCTTTCTCTATCTCTAATAACATTAATATTCTTGGTTGAATTTGCACCTTTCATTGTAATTGATAGATCAACAATACTTTCAACATTTGCATGATTATGCTCTTCAACATTTTCCTAATATAGCTCCTCATCTGATGTAGAATTATGTCATTGGGGACAACTTGTCACCAATTTTCTTGTGTGTGTGTGTGTGTGCACCACAAGAGGTTATTTATTGAGGGAAAATTCCAAAATGAGGTATCATAGTAAGGGGAAAATGACAGTGAGCTTTATAGGTTGGAAAATTTGTTCCACATCAACATTGACAGTTTTCCATTAAAAGTGGATCCAATCTCCATTAAAAGAGGATCCAAAATCCCTTAAAAATGGATTTGTTTATTTTAAAATTATAGGATATATGGTTATAAACCATATATATGGTTTTAAAATTATAGGATATATGGTTATAAGTAGGAAAATAGTTTACCTTCTTGGATTAAGACTATTAATGGAGGTGCTAAGCGGGCAATTGCAGAGTTTATACCTCGGCTCGATCTCTCCTCTGTTGGGAGTAGTTTTAATTCCATTAATTTATTCCCCAACCACTCCGGTTTTGGATCCCCAATAACACTCATTCCAGGATCCGAGCACATGATGTCATCAAATGATCAGGATGGTTTTTCTGGGTTTGTGACAAGTTTCAGGTGTGCAATTGTAATGGGTAGAATTATTAGTTGTGTTCTTATTTTTAGCTAATTCTTGTGGTCATGTAAGCTTGTGAGGTTAATGGTAATTTCGTTTATTTTAAAATCTGGGTTTGCTGCATCCATGATTCTGAGCAAGCAATCCTGTGCGCAATTGACCATTTTTTATGGTGGAGTGGTGAAGGTCTATGATGATATTCCTGCAGATTAGGTATGGCTATGGGGTTTCACATGGTTATGGGGTATAGAGGGACTTTAGATATTGGCATGAATTACATTAGAATATGATGTCAACTGTTTGATTATACAGGTCCAAGCCATAATGTTAATTGACAGCAGTGAAAACTAAAGTCCAGAAAAACACCTATGGATTGCTAACTAAGCTAAAAAATCTCTTCATGTGATGATGTTTCACCTATACAAACTGAGTTCTTACATGTAAAATCGGTACTTGCCATATCATAATCTACCTATCTCATTGTTGAAGAAGTGGAAGGATTCCTATCAAAATATACTCTTACATCTCTTCTTCCACTAGCCTTTTAATCTTTAATATTGTCT
>JZKD02S2390039.1:234476-245839 GCA_000966675.3 Picea glauca | reverse complement strand
CCACTTCACATGAAAAGTGAAATGATGGAGAAGATTGGAGCAAGTTTCAAGGCATCAAGCCAAGATCAAGCATGGATATGGCACTTGAGGTATGGCCATCTAAACTTCAAAGCACCGTGTCTATTGCAAAGAAATGAAATGGTAAAAGGTTTACCACCTAGTCAGAAGACATAGTCCATAGGGTCCACGTGTAAAAAGTGATCAATGAAAGTTTGTCAGGGCTTGATGAGGCATTTGAATATTATGACAATTAGAAAAAGACCTTAGGAAATTTAAAAATAAAGCATGAAATGATGAAGGCTCTTAAAACATTTTAAGAGCACATTTTGAGTGCTAACATTTGGCTCCAGCTAGGATGGAGACCTCCCTGCGAGGCTCCGAGAACCTAGCAGTGTCATTGGCCTTTCCATTGGGATATGGATTCAACAGTCAACCATTATCTATAAACTTTCAAAACCTGCCACTTATTTGAGCAAACTAAATATTGCATTTGCTGAAAAAGTTGAAGGAAAACAAATGCTCGAGAAGTGAGTTGTATTTCCTATGCTACCCCATTTCTAAACAGTTTTGCAACTTGGTCAAGTAAAGGAAAACTTCCATAACATCCATTCAAGAAGTTTCAATACTGAAAATATTTCATCCATACCACTAATCAATAGATGATGTCTGAAATGTAACAACAGTGATAAAAAATCCTTTAGGAAACAAGACTCACCCGGAAGTGATGATGAGTAAAAGAAATCTGAAATTTTCACATACTCAGAACCATATGAATCCATCAAGGCTGCAACCAAATCCTTGAAACCAAGATCATAAACATGATGCTAGATACAAAAAACAAATTCTCATCCATGATTGTCTCTTTGCTTGAGAACTGATGATCTTCTAATTCCCTTGTGATCAGATCTTGATCATCCATAACAACAATCATTTTTTCATAATGATGCTCATAAGATAATGACAAAACAAGGTTTAAATCACACTGATAATGATCAACTAAGAACATATAGCTTCCTATGCAATCATCAGTTACCACATGCTCAACATGGTTTGCAAATTGACGATAAACTTCACATGCATACATGTCAATAGAAAAATATTCAAACAATGAAGAAGTTGATTCATAATCTGACATATACTTACATCCTTGTTGTTGTTCTAGATTTGCTTCATATTCAGTGCCTTCTTGCCAAAATCTGAAATATATTGACAGTTTCCTTGCTCATGTACATGCAGATCTTCAAAGTAAACTGGATCTCAAACTCTCTTACAAGCATGGATGTTCTCCTCAATTTCTTGGGAATATTCAAATAAACATGCTAAGGATGAAGAATTCCTTTCTAACAGGAGAAGGACAAGCTCTAAATACTGCACCATAACATAGTATACCATGAGAGTGATATCAGTAGGCCGGATCTCCAAGGGAATGCTATTATAAATGTTATAAAATCTTTTGTTAAAGATAGGCAAAGCTTCTTCCTCCTCTCCCCTCAAGGAATAAAAATTAGTGAGGTACGAATCAAAAGATTTGTTCTCACCCCAATGCTTTGAAAAATATTTAGAGAACTCGATCCAAGAACCAATTGAATCAACCCTCAAATTCTTAAACCATACAACATCTCTAAATAAATATTTGGAGAAAAACCTCATAACAACATCATCATGTATATAATCTCAAATTGATCAACAAAGTTTTCAAAATCCCTCAAACGCCTCTCAGTTGTGACCTGATCCTCTCCAGAAAAATGGGGAAGATACTCAAGGAAATCAAGAGGATAAGGATGAAGGAGGTATGGCATCCTTAAAGGTTTAAACATATTCATCCTGATTCTAGTTTGAAAAGAAGTGGGGTAATCATGAGGATTAACAAGTTGATGGCAAGGCTCAGAAGTAATGGCAAGAGGTGCTAAGATATTTAAAGGTTTTGAATCAGTTTCGACCTCCGTATGGTTACATGACTGATCAAATTCAAGAGGTATTTGAATACAAAGATCAGATTCATGAACATGCTTAGGTGCAATTACTGAATCAACATCTACAATACAACAAGTATGCAGATCTTCTTCTTCTAAAGATGGATATATAAAAGAATATTGATGATCATCCAAATATACAAAAAACAAGATGATCATTTTAATACGTGAAGAGAAAAGAAAGAATGAGTTGATAATGAACAACAATAGTTCATGAAGAAGGCTCATAAATTGATACCTGGATTTTCCCTTATTCCCTTTCATCTTTCGGACAACTAGATCCTTCCCAGTGGAGTCTTTGAATCATGGAGTCGCCAGGAAGATGATTACAATCAATCTCTAAGACCTTCTCTTGTCTGCCATGAAGAGTCAGATCTATGTCGTCTCCCAAGGAAGCTTGCTTCTCACTCCTTTCCCCGGCAAGGACGCCAATTTGTTATCACTCCAAGAGTCTTTCCCTGAGTGTAAAGGGAATGATCTTGGTAACTTAATCAAATGTTTAAATAAAGGTATAAAATTAATGGATCAAAGATGAACACCTCGCACACTCATTCTTCTTACTCAAGACAAATTCAAACACATCCGGAAAAAACAAGGCTATCAAAGGGTACTCATCAGATAATTTGTCAAATTGAAGTGGCTGAAGAATGCTAACTATGCCAACAACATCACATCTATTAAAAATACATGTGAAAGGTTGAATATAACTAGCAAATGACTTATGAATCTTTTTTTATTTATGTAGAGATAAGAAGAAAATTATCCATCATAAGATAAACAATGAAATGAACATTAGATCAAACTCACAAGTACATAATAAGAAAGGAAAATGAAGGTATGAACAATATCAAATGACATAATCTTATCATTCCATAACATATTCAAAGGTCTTAATCACAAAAGAGTACATATGGATCTTCAATTTTGAACGCTATTCACTGTAGAAATGATTGCCTTTATACGCTTACAATGATTAACTAAGATCCTTGAAAAAGGGTTCGAATAGCTAAAAATAGTCTATAATATAATCTATTACAAAATTATAGGATCAAGATCCTATTTTTAGGGAGTCAAACCCTATCATAATCTAAGTCTTTGAAAACTCCTTCTGCTTGCTCGAGGATGACTACACTTTCTGGAAACTTCAATCACAACTGGGCATCGAAACCTCTTCAGCTTTAACCAAAATAGAATTCAATTTGAACTTGTCTTCTACCTTGTTGGAAAATCACTGGTTTGTAGTGCGATAAGTGAAAAATGGTCGACAGTTTTTGCAAACACCTCTAGAACACAATTTGGACTAAAATACTTAAATACTTAAATTGGACAGTGGGCGAAGCTTCCGATGGGGTCCTGTAAGGAATTTTTTCTGCAAGTGCAACCAAACTTTGTCGCCCACCTGAAACTTGTGTGGCACCCGATGTTGATCATTGCACTGCTTATACTTGTCATTTAACTTCTGTAGGATATCCTGAACTTGTTGGTAGATGTGATGGATCCATTCAATGAACTGGGTGGCTTTGTTATCTTCATTTTGAGCAGGAGATGAGTCGGTCGAGGTGACCGCAAGGGGAAGTGCAACATCTATGGGACCTAATGGTTGGAATCCCAACCCCACCTGAAAGGGGCTGTGGCCGGCTGAGCTATGCATGGCTTGGTTGTAGCTATGTTGGACATAGGGAAGGCTTTCATAACATGTGCGAGGGTTCTTTGAATTATACATGCGAAGGATATGCACAATCATTTGATTTACGACCTTGGTTTGGCCATCTGTCTGGGGGTGAAAGGTCATGGATTTGGTGAGCTTGGTGTCCAGCAGTGACCATAGGCTCGACCGGAATGTGTTGATAAATCAATTGTCTCGATCTGAGACAATGGTTTGTGGGATTCCAAAATGTACCCAGACTCGTTCAAAGAAGATCTTGGCAGTGGCCTCTGTTGTGATGTTCTTCTTGCAGGCAACCAGAATCGCCATCTTAGAAAAGAGATCAACAACCTTGAAAACAAATTCATTTCCTTGCTTGGTGGATGGGAGGCCCGACATGTATTCCATTGATATGCATTTCCCTGGCTTGTCAGGAGTAGGAAGAGGGGTGTACAGGCCATGTTTCTTAGTGGTCGGTTTGGAAATAGCGTAGGCAGTCCAGGACCTGATATACTTGTTGACCTCCTATCGAAGTTTCGGCCAGTAGAAATATTTCTGTAACATCGCCATTGTCTTTTTGATGCCGAAGTGTCCTACCACGCGACTGTAGTGGGCTTCCAAGATCATCTTCGCTTTCTTTCTTGATGGAACATAGATATGGCCCAAACGACACAACAACCCATCCTGAAGATGGAAATTATCGACAACTGTGTTTGCACCCAACATCTGGTAGGTGCTGGCGAAGTTTGAGTCTGTCTCATAAAGTTGGGGCCATCTAGAGGTCTCATGGCCAGAGGAGTCTAGCACCATGGTGAGTGTCGCGACTGGTGGTCTACTGAGGCAATCAACAACGCGATTGATGCTTCATGTTTTATACTTGATGTTGAGGTGGAATTGCTGCAAGTATGTGGACCACTTTTGATGGTGATCATTCTACAATTTTCCTTGTGTCTACATGAACTGCAGTGGCTTATGATTAGTGTGGATGATTGTCTCCTTCCCAAGAATGTAATGTCTCCACTAACAATAGTCTTGGACAATCGAGTACATTTCTTTGTCGTAAGTAGGGTACTTATGAACAACATCTGATAGTGTCTCACTATGATAGGCCATGGGGTGGTCGTGCTGAGTGAGAACAATGCCCACCGTATAGTCTGAAGCATCTATCTCAATGTCGAAGGGCTGCTGCAAGTCTTGTAGTGAAAGTGAAGGGGTTGAGCACAAGCGTTGCTTCAAATCATTAAATGCATGTTGTTGGGACATGCTCCATGCAAATTTCGAATTACCACCACCCCTGGTTATTTGGCTGAGGGCCCATGTAATATGGGAGAATCCCAACACAAACCTGCGGTAGAAATTGTTAAGGCCCAAGAAGCTTTGAAGCTCAGTGAGTGTGGTTGGGGATGGCCAGTCACAGATGACTTGGATCTTGTTTGGATCCACATGTATGCAATGCTGATCAATTATGTAGCCCAGGTAATGGACCCTATCCATGCCAAAGGAGAATTTTTCCAAGTTGGTATATAGCTTGTGCTATCGCAGGGTGTTCAGAACCTGTTGAATATGCTGCAAGTGTTCGGCCCAAGTCTTACTGTAAATGAGAATGTCATCTAGATACACCACTGCAAAAGTATGGGTGAATGGTTACAGGATATCATCCATCATCCTCATGAAAGTGGATGGACCATTTGTCAAACCAAAGGGCATGACCAACCATTCAAAAAGTCCATCCTTTGACTTGAAGGCGGTTTTCCATACATCTGTCTGTTCTATCGGGACCTGGTGGTAGCCAGACTTCAGATCAATCTTACTAAAGTATTTGGCCCCTGTGAGTTTATCAAGGAGGTCGTCGATTCATGGAATCGGGCACTGGTTTCTGACTGTGATTTTATTCAGAGTCCGGTAATCATTGCAGAGTTGCCAGGTTCCATCTTTCTTCTGTACCAGCATGATTGGGCTCCCGCAAGGTGATGAGATGGGATGGATGTGCCCCTTGTGGAGAGGTTCTTGGATTTGTCTCTTGATCTCCTCATTCTCTAATAGAGAGCAGTGATAGATTGGTCCATTGGGCAGTGGTGTGCCACCTGTCAAATTGATGGGGTGCTTGACCTGGGAGTGCAAAGGTACCCCGGTAGGTGAGGAGAAGATATCTGAGTATTCTTCCACGACCTTATCTACTTGCTTCTGCTGTGTTGAGAGGTAGGTCGCAGAGACCTTGAATGTGGTTGTGATCTTTCACTTATTTTGAGAGAAAATCATGAAGAAGACAAACTTCCCCATCTGAGAGATGATCTTCCTACATTACATAGCAGAGATCAAGGAAATAGCACTAGGTGGGACTGCCTCGGGTTTCCTATACAATTTCCTGTTCAAAGTAATAATAACACTACGAGGCCTAGACTCATATACGACATGACGTTTCCATAAATAAGGTTGGCCCAAAAGAACATCAAAAACTTCGAGATGAGAAACATCACACTCTACCTCGTCTTTGAAGGGCTTGATGTCGTACGATAGTCGACATTGTTGGCTGATGCGGAGATCAATTCCTTGGTGAAGCCATCCAATGGTGTAGGGTTGTGGGTGCGGTGTTGTCAGTAGGGCCAACCGCTTGACGAACTTTGTTGAGATGAGGTTCTTTTGGCTACCACTATCCACGATGAAGTGTAGCGGGGTGCCTTTTACCCACATATGTGAATGGAAGAGGTATTCTCCTTCTTCTAGCTTGTTTCGTTCACCAGGTTGGAGCTTGGTGGTTGAAATGGTGTCACTGGGTTCCGTGTCAATGATATGTCTTCCCCTTTCTAGTTTTGGCTCAGTGTTTGAACCCACATCTGATTCAGAGGATTTCACTTTGGCCACCAGTGACTGCTTTGAGTGGCAGTCAACAGTGTTATGCCAAGGGCTCTTATGGAAGTCGCACCACTTCCCGGTATTTTTCTTTGTCTTTCCGGTGTCCTTCTTTGCTTGCGGCTTGGACTGGTTTTCCTGATACTACCCATCTTTACTCTATCCTTTGTTCTATGGGTTAGGGTCGTCCTTTCCTAGCTTTTTTTGTGAGGGGTTCCTAGGCCCATATTGCCGCATATTTTGTTTGAGCTTCTACTCGGTTTTGACGGCATATCGGTAGGCCGTACTCAAGGATGAGATGTCCAAAAATTCCATTTCGGTCTAGATGTATCAATGCAGAGTGCCATGATACTTGAGCACCAGATGTTTCTCTGAATCTTTGATACCCAACTTGGTGCACAAGGTATGAAAGATATTTGTGAAATCTGGCACTGCTTGGTCTCTTTCTTACCGCAATGTGGTCCATTTGGTATACAAGTCATCATAACTTCCGACAGGGTAGTATTGTTCCTTAATACCATCCCTGAAGGATTCCTAGGTGGTTGTGACTGTAAATAATGAGGGTTCCTCTGTTTCCTTTTGCTCACAGAAAATTTCCCACCAATCTTTGACATGGGGAATGTCTTTGAGGAGCGCAAAAGTAATCTTTTCTCTATTCTAAAAGTTATGGACAGAAAAATACCCTTCTAGTAGATTCAACCACTTGTCTACAACATCTGTGTCTATCTGACCTTAAAATATAGGAATATCGAAGTTTATTTGTACCTTGAAGTGGGTGGTGCCTCCTCTCAAAGAAGATTCGTCACCTATTGGTAGCCACCGAAGGATTTGCGTGAAACTATCCATCATATCATTCCTTTGTTGCGTGAGGGCTTCATCAATCAACAGTTTGAAAGGATATCCTGTCCCGTCATCTTTATTTTCTCCTACCATGAGAGGTCACTTGGGCGTGTGAGAGATTTTGTCTTCAAGAGAAACAAGCTCGAGACCCAAGTCTTTGTACTCCGACCTCATTAGGGTCATGCATTAAGACAACAAGGAGCAAACCACTCTGATACCACTAATCCAGATTTTATGAGAAGAACGAAATGACTATAGATTATTAACAGGTGCTTAACAAAAAACAACAGAGATACAGTAAAATTGGTTTTCTATTCAATAAGGAAATAAGCTGAAATTGTAAAATGCAACGAAAACAAGCTTGCTGGAATGGTGACGGATTATCTCTGAGAAGAGATGTGATGGTTGCGCTCATTTGCAAGAAGATGATTACAATGAGGCTCTGAAGGCCTTTTTACAATAAACAAGAATGCCAAAAACCCTAGACATCCAAAAACCTAACCCTAGGAGATGAAGCGCCAAAAGTGATGTGGGCCCCGTCTGGTTAAGTTAGTACATCAACTTACCGGGTTCGTAACTTTTTCATACGATCTTCGTTTTAGGTGTATGATAGCCCGTTGGAAAGGTATCATTGAGGAGATTAATTTTGGGTGCCCAATCATGCCTTCAGATATCATTGAGAATCTTGATACCGAAAAACTACCTTTCTGACTCTTATTCCTAAGGAGAATAATCTAAAATCCTTTGACAATTTTAGACCCATTTCTCTTTTCAATTTGTGTTATAAGCTGGTATCCAAAGTTATTGTAAACAGGATTAAACTAGTTCTTTCGAGAGAGATTTATAGTAATCAGTTGGGTTCCTTAAAAGGAAGGCAGATATTGGATGTTATTAGTACTACTCATGAGTGCATTCATAGTATTAAAACAAAGAAACGAAGAGCTCGAATTCTTAAATTGGACCTTAGGAAGGCATACGATTGTGTAAACTGGGATTTCCTTCACATGATCCTTGTACAAACCGGGTTCAGCCTTCTTTCTGTTCCGTGGCTTATGAGTTGCGTGGTCAGCTCTTCCTTTGCGGTGTTGATCAATGGAGAGGGCACTTCCCTTTTCTCAGGTGAGCACAATTTACGTCAAGGATGCCTACTCTCTCTGCTTTTTATACTTCTTATGGAGTGTTTAAGTCTTATTTTGGTAAAGGACTAGTTGGATGGAAAAAAATTTGGTGTCAAGGTGTCTAGACTTATCAAATTCTTCATATTATTTTTGTAGATAATGTTCTAATTATGTCTAAAACTAATGTGGAGGAATGGCAGGTGATTAAGACAATTCTGGAATCCTTTTTTTTTGCGTCATGACTAAGGATCAGCCCACTCAAATCTACCTTCCACTATAATGGGCTCCAAGAGGACAAGATAGATGCTTTTAAAATAAATTTTGATTACAACTTTGTGAATTTGGATGCGGTACCTGGGATATCACTTAAAACCTGGTAAGAGTAATTTCTCGGAGTGTAGGTGGCTGATAATTAAATTTGAGAAGCGGATAAATCAATGGTATAGGTGTAACCATTAGTTGACGTTGGGTGGGTGTTCCCTTCCTAGATTATGAAGTATGCTATTATTTATATGATAATGATGAATATTATTTTTGAGTTGAAATGCTTTTTTACAAGTCAGTATAATAAGGGAGATGTATAATTTTTTCTTGAAATTGACATATAACATTTAAAAAAATATAAGGGAGATGTATAATTCTTTCTTGAAATGGACATATAACATTAAAATTGACATATAACATTAAAAAAAATATAGTCATCACGATATGTCAAAGTTTTTTACGTGGTCATCACCGCCCATGACGTTGGGAGCGGGCCGTCGCCATGGACTTTGGAAATTTACTATATGTCAACGTTTTCTACGTACTCATCACCGCCCTGTTAACGTTTTCTACATAGTCAGCACCGCCCATGACGTTGGGAGTGGGCCTTCGCCATGAATTTGGAGTAACTCCCTTACCCTACTTAGTCATTGTTAGATATTTTATTTCTGTATAATTTAAGTACTTTTGGAATTGGGGTTGTTGAAATTTGGGGTTTGTAAATGAATTAAATCTATTTTTTATTTTGGAATTGGGGTTGTTGAAATTTAGGGTTTGTAAATAAATTAAATCTATTTTTTATTAAAAATTAAAATCTAATGATTTAGTATAAATTTATATTACGAGATTCAAAAAAAACATTTCACATTGTTAACTTAACGACAATAGCCAACAGTGTTGAGGAGTAGGTGAAATGTGATTTCCTACGGTCAGCTAGATAAGATGATTGTGAGGAATAGTTGGTGAAACATGATTTACCGCAGTCAGCTGCCTAAGATGCTCCTTTGCCAAAAAAATTGAAGACTTTTCGATCTTCTCACAGCCATCAGTCCTCTTTCCTCATTTATAATCTCAACTTTACCTTCTCTGCTCGCAATTTGCTTCATCTTCCATTGGCCGATCCGATCCAGTCCATAAGAGGTATTCAAGATGGAGCAAGTGCCAGAGCTGGCAACAAATCAGGTTTTCATAAACTACAGGACAGTCGACACCAAGAACACTCTTGCCAGCCTCATCTACCATAGTCTCACAAGCCGTGGGTTGCCCGTCTTCATGTATCAGAGGTAACTTTGCACGAAAGATACTCTCTTCTCTGTTATCCGAGGAGCTATTAGAAGTGCCTCCGTTCATGTTACCATTTTTTCTGAGCATTACGCTGAATCACGATGGTGCTTGGATGAGCTGTGCTGGATTTTGAGTTCTTCTCATGAGTGCACAATTCTACCCATGTTTTCAAACGTCGAGCCTGATTGATAAATTGTGAAGCACAAAGAAATGCAGAGAGAAAAGAATAGTATATTCAAATGTATGAAGAAGTACAGAACTTAGAACTTGGTTACAATGTAAGATGGTTGAGCTATATATGCTCAAGCAAGACAGAAATAGAAAGTACAACTGTCCAGTACAACTGGCAGTGTACGGTCAGACTGTTGAGGATACAATATATTTAACACTCCCTCTTAGACTCAACAGTTACAATCATCAGCACTGACTATGCCTAAGTGCTGTCTCCGAAAATCAAAAACTGACTTTCCTAGTGGCTTGGTGAAGATATCAGCAAGCTGATCTCGAGAACCAAAAAATTGTAGTGCAATATCCCCATTATTGACTAGCTCGCGTATGAAATGAAACCGAGTGTCAATGTGTTTACTTTTCTTATGAAACACATGGTTCTTGGATAATGCAATTGCTGATGTGTTGTCACATAAGATATGAGTTGGATCCTTTTCTGTTTGTGACATTTCTTTCAATAATTTTCTCATCCATATAGCTTGACAAGAAGCTGAGGTAGCAGCTACATACTCTGCCTCTACAGAAGATATTGATACAATCGACTGCTTCTTCGATGCCCATGAAATCAAGTTCGTGCCCAGTTGAAAAACATATCCTGATGTGCTTTTCCTGTCATCTAGGTTGCCTGCAAAGTCACTATCTTTGTAACCAGAAAGTTGATTACAATCAAATGTAGTGTACCATAAACCAAAATGTAGTGTTCCTTCTACATATCTCAAAATTCGTTTTGCCATTTTCCAGTGTGAATCCTTGGGTGATTCCATGAATCTGGAAACAAGGCTGGCTGCATACATGATGTCTGGCCTAGTTGCTGTAAGATACAACAAACTGCCNNNNAAACTTTTGTATAAAGTAGAATCCACTGTGGGACCTTCATCATTCTTGCTTAATTTTGTGCCTAAAGGTATGGGTGTTTCTGTTGGATTGCATCCTTCCATGCGAAACCGTTTGATGTTGTCTGCTGCATACTTTTGCTGACAGACAAAAATGCCTTTGGCTGATTGATGAACCTCAATGCCTAAAAAATATTTCATTATGCCAATATATGTCATCTCAAACTCAGATTGCATGGCATGTTTGAAATCTGTTAGTTCTAGATTTCCTGTGTAAATCATGTCATCAACATATAAACATACAATTAGTATTTTACCATGCTGATTT